>LPNX010107599.1:0-75511 GCA_001517045.1 Pseudotsuga menziesii
GGCATGTTCATATAATGATTACAAGAAACATGGTTATACACCCCACGACAGTATACAAATGTGCCTGAAAATTGCATTGTGAATTGGTGATATTGGGGGTTGCGATTTGGTCATTTTTCTTTGGACCAAATCCAACTCTTTCCTCTGCAAAGACCCGACTGCTGTGGGTAATAGTTTACAGTGAAAGGAAGGTGTGGATTACAGGAAGGACGCGGGCACTGGTTTGCTGAGGAAGCATTCGCGCAGGAAGAATGGAAGGCAATAACACCAGAGGGGAGGTAAAACTTAAACCCTTTTTGCCAAAAGAATTTGATAGACCAACAACAATTCTAATTTCAGAGTGTCGTTTTGGGATAAGAAAACATTTACAGAGCTAAAAATTGTAAGGTTGAAGTTCCTGTTGCATATTTATTTTCCTATCAAAGTTTCAAAATGGCATCTAGACTAGAACCAGAGAAATTCAATCCCACTGATATTCATGAGAAATGTATGGAAATCTTTGGAAAGAAACAGTGGGTGACTTTTTTTGCAAAGTTTGATGGGCACAATGATAATGTTATCCTAGCTTTTGCTGATTCATTTGATGGAGAAAGGGATACAGTGGGAAACTTGAACTTTAGAATGTCTGAAGACATTTTGGCACAAATTATTGGCCTACCACAGCAAGGAGAGAGATTCTTCAAAACTAAACAATTCAAGGAGAAGGCATGGATACCCTTTCTGTGCAGATCAAGGGCAGAATTAGTGAAATGGAAGAAAGGAATACCAAGGAGCTGGTTGATTCATCCCTGGGATGAAATAGTCTATATTATTCAAAAATTCATTACCTGTGAAGGTCGATTCAGTATCGTATATCTTTACCATATCAAGCTATTGCAGCATTTAAAAGGTGATTGTGAGATTAATATGCCCCATTTCCTATTACAGAGTCTATCCAAGATGGCTAAGGCTGTTCAAAGACGTGCAAAAGATAAAATGACAAGCCTTTTTCATTGTGGACTCATCAAAATCATCATCACACATTAGTTGCAGAAGCAAGATTTGACATGGCCAGAATTTTTAATTCATAATCAGTTTGAAGAACAAGAAGAGTTTCCTGAAGAAGGTTTAAAAGAAGACAAATTATTGATGATAACATACCCCAAGGATGGAGAACAAAACCCTGAAGCAACAAGCTCAAAACTGTAAAAAGGGAAAAAGAAAAAAAAGGTGTTGTTGATCACATATGATGAAGACAATTCTGAGGTAGCAAGTTCAAAACAGCCTCAGAGAAGGATACGAACCAGGAGTGCGATGAGAGAAGAAAAATAGTTTCAAAAGCAAGAGCATATTTTTACCACTTATAAGAGAAAGCCAAGGAAGTATCAACAAGCTCGAAATAAGCCAGCATTGGAAGAAGGTGATGAAATCCAGCAGAAACAGTATGAATACATACAAACCTTAGAAAGTCAAGAAGAAAATCCAGCAGGTGAAATGGGGCAGGTCCATGAAGAAAAAGATATCCAAGAAACTGATGAAGTGATAAAACAGACAAAAAGAATCAATATCTTCTTGGATCAGCAAGAAAAAGAAAAGAAAAAGCATTCAAGACAGGAAATAATAAAAGATTCAGCTTCTCCTTTCTTAGAGCAACAAACTATGGAAGAAGAAAAGAAAGAAGATTCAGTACAAGAGAACGAAGAATTGGGGATGGACACCAATTCTGTGCAGCTTCCAATGAAGATGGAAAAGAAGAAAAATTCCAAAAATAGTAAAAAGATTAGGAGATTGAAACTTGAAATAAAGGAATTAGAAGTGAGGAATGAAAAGTTAAAAGAAAAAAATTGGAAGCTTAAAGTTCAAAGGACATGAATCTCCAAGCAAGCATATAGATGGTATAAACAAAAGAAGATTTATAAAACCAAGTATGAGAGACTGAAAGTCCTTTATGCATCTCAAGCTTCAACAGATGCATCGTCTCAGATAGAATATTAAAAACAGAAGGTCAGCAACAAAAATTTGGTCATGATATAAACAAGGTCAAATATTTTTTTGGGCATGAGGACATGCAACAGCTTCCTCTTGGGGGAGATGTTGGGTACCATTTTGACCTATTTTTGTCATCTAAATATCTTCCAGTTTCCTCCATAAACCTTCATACTGATTTATAAAGTCTTAATTTCATCCACAAAACTTTGGTTAAAGGTATAAATGTCGTTGCTTCTTAACAAATTGAATTATGAGATTTTTAAGGCATTTAAACTAAGGTTTTTATTCAGAATTACAGGATGTGCTAACTTCCCGTAATGTCTCCTAGGTTGGATACTTGCAAGACAGCTAGGCGTGAACTGAAAGATGGGGAAACGATTCTCAATGTCCAAGGATGGTTAAACTTCCAACGAATAGATGATGTGGTTTTCATAGGTGTCGAGTCAATGCCGGTCAAAGATGACCACCTATGCTACCACTCAGCACAAAAGCAGGGCAGTTCCGATTTTGTCTATTTTTATGGATTTGATAGAGGATCTCGAGGATTGTATGTCATTATTAGCTTTCCAGATTAATAGCATTTCTAGTTTTTAAAAAGTTTGTATAAGTATTTGATAAGACAGAGGAGAAACTCATCGCTATTAGACAGAAAACACATATTGTTATGGAGTCAAGAACTGCGTTGTTTGATTACTGTGTATGCTCGATTTACTATGGTGAATATAATTGAAGTTTAAGCTCTGTGATTCTCTCTCTGCATGTGTAAACGAGGCATTGGAGGGCCCCCTTTGTCAAGTCTGCACACCTTTTTTTCATATTGTTGCCAGTGAACGATTTGGATTGTTGCCAGTGGTATGTTTTATTTCCTGTAGAATTCGATTTCTTTATTGCAGAATGAGTTGGATTGTTTTGAATAAGTTATATAAACTCTGTTATTTCATCAGTTATTTGCTGTAGGAATGGTTCAGACTATTATCTCAATATCAGATTGCTGTACATTGCTTGCTTATTCAATGATGGAGTATTGATAACAGTTATACATTGCGAATGCTTTCCTGTAAGGGAAATTGATGTTTGATTGTTTATTCAATGTTGAGACAATAGGTAGAGTCTTGTGATCCATATTTTAGAGTTAGGTTTAATTTGTTTTTTTTTAAATTATCTTAGAAGATTTCACATATAACTTGCTGTGTAACTGAAAGATCAAATGAAGCTACTTCTGTAAGGGAGTTTTTGTATTTTCAAATCATAGTATCCTAATCTTTCAATAGGTTTATTTCATAGATAAACTAGATTTCCAGTTAGGTCTAGCTTTGAGTCCCTATATTTGGATATGCCTCTAAGTCTACAAACTACGGATTGACATAAACTCAAGGTTTAATCTACATTAGTGGATTGGAGCCCAACAGTGGTGGTGATTTTTTGTAAGGGTTTTCATACCCGCTTTAGAACATCTCATATATGCCCACATGGACCTCTCTTTTGGTGTATTACCCCTCCCCTTGGTCTCCGTGTACAACATTGATGATGACGTCACCCTTTGAAAGCTCATTATCATCATCACCATAACCATCACCATGCTCACAATCCCCATCACCACCTTCATTGTAATGATCACTGTCATTGCCATCATGCTCATTTTCATCATAACCATCATGCTTCACCATCACCAATCCCTTCGCTGCCCCTCCGCTCTCCCCTCCCCTCTCCCCACTCGAATCCCTTCACGCGGTCGTGATTCTCGAAATTATGTTGCCCTCTCCTTCCCCTTCGCTCCGCTCCCTCTACCCCCTCCCCCTCCCTCTCCTCCCCTCTGTCTTCCTACTATACCCCCTCCCCCCTCCCTCTCCTCCCCTATGCCTTCCCCTTCTCTCCCCTCTCCACTCCCCCTCCCCAACTTTCTCTCTGAGTACGGTCTTAAGACTTGGAAAGAGATTCTCGGATTTCATTCTTTAAACAATTATTGCACTGAAATCCTTAAAAATAAAATAAGACCTCCCTTCTCGTATGCTCTACACCATATGCAGTTCGTCTGATATGGAGTGGTTGTATAAGAAACAAATTAAGGTAACTAGCATTATGGGCTCTACTTACATGGTAGATATTATTATATTTGTAGGACTTTGAGGTACATGTTGCTCTTTATTTTCTGGTTCCTTTGGAACTTCAATTCCTTTGATTACATCAAGCACATTGTACTCTGTGTTTTCCTTTTCTTCCTTCTGAAACTGTGCCCCTTTCAAAACCTCTTCTCTCCATCGAGCACTACCCATAACAAATTACAATACAATTTTCTTCACACACACGATTAGATATAGGGGAGCCACCTACTATTAAAATGGGTAAGAAAGAGGTTTGGATATTCATTACCTCAGCCAATGCAATGGAGAATGATGACATTAACAGTGACTATGACAATGAGAATGACATGAATGATGATGATGATGATGATCCTTACAAGAAAGTGTTTGTAGAGGTAAATAAACCTAGTTTCACTACAATCTTCGAGTTTGGTTTTCAAAAGTGCAAAATCAGAGCTTGAAAGTGCCAAAATCGCTTTTCAAAATTGCAAATTTAAGTATTGGAAATGTCAAAAGAATCCTTCCAAAAGCGCAGACTACATATCAAACAAACCTGAAATGCCAAGGTCGAGGCCTTAAAGGCATTGTACTCCATAACACAGATGCTAAATTATAAAATGAGACTTACCTTGAGAGTGAAGCTCACCATTAAAATCTTGTATCCTACCTTCAATTTCACCATTGTGGTCTACTATGGTAGTGCCTAGGGATCTAACCCCTATCTATGGCTCTTCCTTGTCAACAAGAACTTATAGTAGCTATGTCATGAAAGTGGCATTCAGATGCAGCATTCTGTGCCCTGCACCGTATTCGATGTAATGGATAATCCGTATTTGGATTAAGTCAGCCTGTATCCAGGTCTAGGGAGGAAGATGTTCCATCTTCAAATAATTAAATGTATAAATGTATAATAATTGAATGGATGATTTATTACACTGGAGATGGCTTCCTTAAATATGGCTTGGCCATCAAATGTTGAAGAGACATTTCTCTTCATAACTATATTTAATAATTATTTACTATTACTAATGGTTATAACCTAATTATTTACTATTTTATTGTTGTAACATTGCCTTCCCCTTAGGAAAGCTTTGTCCTGAAAGCTTAGATTATCGTTGTCGTCTTTTCATTCTTGTTTTGTGTTGAAACAACGTCATTACTTCCTTTATGTCTTTTTTAGAACTTGTATTAGCTATGTGCTTGGTCTTTATTCAACAATTTTTCATTTTTCTTTCATTTGTAACTTGAATTTGTACTTCATTATGTTTATTATTGTTGTCCCATTTTCCATGTACATGAATACGAGGAATATATTTGTGACTGACCATATCAAGTGTTGTTTTAGAGATCGCTTGTCCCACGATACTCATGATGTCATCACGTAATGTTTCCCTTTTATTATCCTTACAAGTTATCTCGAGAAGTGACGTCTCTTGAGGCTTCTCCCACTTGAAGTTGCTAGATAGTGTTACATTTAGGTTTCTCCAAGGTGGTAGAATAGTTAAGGTAGAAGATGAATCTATGATATTTGATTTATTTGACTTGGATTCCTTTGCATACTGTAGGATCCATATTTTGTCATTGTATGGATCATCATTATTGTCAACGATACTGGCTTGACTTTTATTATGATCTTGGTTGAGCTCTTTTTTATTTTTATCAATTATATTATTGTTATTTTGGTCATCCTTAAGATATTTTGTCTCCTTGTCTTGTTTATTGTCTTGATAGACTGTGTTGCTCTCATTTTCGTTGACATAATGGTCCAACATATCTGAGTTATTTATATGGTTTGTACTGGACATTAGTTTTTGTAACATTTCCATTATTGTATTATGGTTCTGTTTCATGATGCTCAGGTTTTGTGCCATGGTGCTTATGTTTTGTGATATCGCACTAATCTTGTCATTTAACTCTTTTTGTTTCTAGTTCATGATGTCTAGTTTGTCATCAAGTTTTCTTTCTAGTACTAGAACAAATCCATCTTTGATTTTTTTCTTAAGTGCCTTGCTATCCTTCGTTTCTTTCTACCAACTTTTTTGGTTCACGACGAGGGCCTTGATGTCTTTCCCCAATTTCTCTAGTTTGTCTTTTAATTTTGTCATAGCTTGGGTCCTTTTATGCGAATGTGTGTATTATGAAGTTTATTTTGACTTATGGAGGAATAAAATACAACTATTGTCTTTGAAATAAATGATGAATTAATAATAATCATTATAATTATTTAATGTGCTGAAATAAAATAATAAATATAAAATATTATATTTAAATATTTTATTAAAAAGTGGGTTTATAAGTTTTAAAATATTATATAATAATATTAATATTGTTATAATAATATTTATTTTATTAATATTGTTTTTGTTTGTGGGGATACGTGGAATGAGGGGGGTGCAACCTAGGTTGAAGTTGGAAAGCAAAACCATGTGTTTTTCTTTCTTTTCTTTTCTTTACCTTTTTTTTTTCTTTTTTTTTTTCATGTTTTCTTTTCTTTTTTGGACAATGTCCTATATTTTAGGGAAACCCTAAAAACTAAATTTACACAAAGTGTAAATAATGACCAAGGGTATACCAATGTGTGTAATGGACAATCCATATGCGGATTAAGTCAGCCTGTATCCAGGTCTAGGGAGGAAGATGTTCCATCTTCAAATAATTAAATGTATAATAATTGAATGGATGATTTATTACAATGGAGATGACTTCCTTAAATATGGCTTGACCATCAAATGTTGAAGAGACATTTCTTTTCATAACTGTATTTAATAATGAATTACGATTACTAATGGTTATAACCTAATTATTTACTATTTTATTGTTGTAACACTGAGTTTCACTACAATCTCCCGGTTTGGTTTTCAAAGGTGCAAAATCAGAGCTTGAAAGTGCCAAAATCGGTTTTCAAAATTGCAAATTTAAGTATTGGAAATGTCAAAAGAAGCCTTCCAAAAATGCAGACTGCATATCAAACGAACCTGAAACTCCAAGGTCAAGCCCTTAAAGGCATTGTACTCCATAACACAGATGTTGAATTATAAAATGAGACTTCCCTTGAGAGCGAAGATCACCATTAAAAGCTTGCATCCTACCTTCGATTTCACCATTGTGGTCTCCTATGGTAGTGCCTAGGGATCTAACCCCTATCTATGGCTCTTCCATGTCAATAAGAACTTAGAGCAGCTATGTCATGAAAGTGGCATTCAGATGTAGCATTTTGTGCCCTACACACCACAACAAAATGGTGTTGTAGAGCGCAAGACTAGAGCTTTGAAAGAGATGGAAACATGCATGATGGAGGAAAATGATTTTTTTAGCTTCCATAACATTGCATTTTCCAATGCTCCCTTTCTTCTTGTTAGTTTGATCTATTGCAAAAACAACTTCTATAACACTAGCTTCTACAACCATACTTGATATTGTACTTCTCCTCTTAAAACCCTCTTATATTGGAGCTACTTTACCTATGGTACACTTCCTATTCACAAAAGGAACCGACTCTTGAAAAGAAGTCAATAATGGATTGAAGTCCACCATGGATTGAATTTGTCATGTCCCTACCCGTCTAACCAAGAGGGAACGCAACCATGATGCTATCTAATCCGAGAAATTTAAATCCCATGAATGTAAATATAAAAATGCATTGAACTTAAACATACACAGATGCATAAATTATTAACATACAACAAAAGCAAAATTCATTCATTCATTCACAGCATTTAACATGTTCATATTAATTCATAAACGCATATATAGTTGCAGAGATAAAATAGACAAGAATACTTATATTGAAAGAAGCTTGTCCCGCAACTAGCTTCGTCGCTACAACGTTCCACCCAACCATAGGCCAATGTGCCCATCAATCTCTCAGCAACACTGCCACCCCCGAGTTGGGCATGATTCCCACAAGGAATAAGGGAACACTAGCAAACTCACACATAGCCAAGGATTTATCAAAATTCATCCAAGCCAACACAGTTGGTTTTATCAGGCTACAAAGGAGCTGGAAAGGCTGACTGCTAAGCTAGTGAGCTCAACCACAGAGCTATGGACACTTGCACCAGATCTAGCCTGGCTTCTAAAAGATCTACACACCCAACACTAGGAAGCATCCCCTTCTCTACTACACAGTCCCTCAAGCCATGCCTTCCCTTCCAGAGCTATTCAGGGTGTGCAAAGAAGAAAGCCAACCCCTTAGCTTTGTCTGTGAGGTTCCTTCTCACACTAGGTTTATCAAGCTAGTCAGACCACATTTCTCCTCCCAAACCAGTTTATACCAAACAACAGTAATATATACAACAATTGCAAGTTCTGGGCATGATGAAAAATGACTTGGGAGCCAAAAACGAATTTGCAGATGGGGAAAATGGCCTTGGGAGACAAATTAAATTTCCAGAAATGTTCTATGGCTCCACGTGGGAAAAAACGACTCCCTCGGTCCCTAAATTCGTGGATTTGTCCCCCATTGGATGTGCAATACTGAAAACATGAAATTCCCAACCGTGGGAATGTAGAAGTAACACAAAAATGCTTAGCGCAGATCCCAACCACTGAATGTTAACAAAACCACTTCCCAACCATGGGAAAAATGAAGATCACTGCAAAAACGTCCATGGAGAATGCCAAGGAGCTCCAAAAACGTGGGGAAGACAAAAACGTGGATGCATGAGGGAATGGGTGGCAAAAATGGGCATTTACTTGGCTCATAAGTCAAAACACATTTTTCCAAAAATTGTTGCTCTACCCAATTCGAATTTTAACCTCCATACCTTGCCCATCCCATGCAATATCTAACTCAACCAATTTCTGGCAGAATTAAATGATTGGGCACAAGAGACAAAATGGGTAGTTGACAATTTGATGGGTTCTCCCTTTGACATTTGGATTTTCCCCATTGGCCCAAAGGTTTGAATATCGCCATCCTCCCCACCCCATCCTTAGGAAATCATGCCCCCATCTCTTTCAATGTTGCATTGACATAGCTGGTTGTGGGTATTTTAATTAAATTGCATATTTACATGATGTCCAAAATTATAACGTGCCAGCTAGCATGAAATACCATCGACATCGATTTTAATCGCCGAAACATAAAACACTAAATCGATGGTGGGGATTTTGCCTTTAGCTCCACATCGTGATTAATTACAATATATACACCATATACATTTTAATGCAAACGAGATCAAAACCGGGGTGTTACAAAATTCCACCATGCATTGAAGTCAAATATGGTTTGAAGTGGACCAAACAAGTCTAGCTAGACATACCATACCTTGAGAAGGGCCAAGTGGTTCCGAGGGAATAACATTGAATCCTTATTGTGCGCCCCCTAGTAAAATATTCGTGAGTGATTGACTCGTGGCCTACCCTCAAGGCATACACATCTGATGAATTGGAGTTTTTCTCAGACAACCTTCAGGGCGTATTACATCCGGGTAACCTACGTACCACACCAGATATATTTTTACACTCGGACAACCCATAGGACTTATTACATCCGAATAACCTGTGTACCACACCAGGACTCATATTTACATTGGGATAACCCGTCTCAGAACTTATTACGTCTGAGTAACCTGCGTGTCATGCTAGTACTCATATTTACACTCAGACAACTTATAGGACTGATTACGTCTGAGCATCCTGCTACACCAAGATCAAGTACCCATGCACGAAGAAAGACTTGCATCCATTTGATGGACCTCCCATTTATGTGAAGCAACAAAGACAAGAACAAAGTGGATGGAGTTCATTTTGGTGATAGGGACGACATTTTGTAGATTCATCCTAGAGTTTCAGGACAGTTAGGGAAGAAATCTAAGCCTCCACCAAGAAAATAGAATCATTTAGAAATTTTAGGTCTTTGGGGGCTGTTCTAAAAAACCCCCCTCAAAAGTCTTGAGAATTGGACTTTTGGGGGGTTTTAGAAAACCCTCCCTAAAGGTGTTTTTGAAGGCGGTTTTTAGAAACCCCTCCCAAAAAGGTTATGAAACTTGAACTTTTGGAGGTGGTAAGATGATATGATGATATATCTTGTATATCATATTGAGACTAATTCTCTCTTTGTAAGATTAAAGGATATTTAAATTTGTGTATAAATACCATCCAATTGTAGTGTTGTGTTTGTTATATCTTTTTACGGTGATTAACAACTTTATATATATATAAATAAAAATATTTATATCATTAAAACATTAAAATGTTATTGTAGGTCTACTTTTCATTAATTTTTGCTTTTATCTTTCAAAACCAATCTTTAATGCTCTTCTTCAAAATCCCAACTACTTTCCTCTAGTATATCTATGCTCCTCATCTTAACTAAATACTATTTTAACATTGCAATATTTTCATCAAACAATTATATATCTCTCATCTTCTTTAATATAATTTTATGCTTATCAAATATTATATTTATTAATCGTCTCCACCCATGGTTTAAATTGAAATAAACTTTACACAATATGTCAAATACTTCAGACAACTCTACCATGTATATATGTTCTCTAAACTTCTTTAAAAAAAAATCAATTTCTGTTATTATGTCCTGAAATAACACTCCTTTCATAATTTCATTACCAAATTCAAAAGCCTTTGAATATTCGGTGCACACAGAAATGCTTCGTACAATATTTGTCTTGGTATTTCAATATCATTTACACCTATGTATGTCTTTCTCTAATTATTTTGACAATACGCTTTAATATTGGGGTATCTTGTTCTGAGAATACGCTTTAACTCAGATTGCAGATTGATTGCCCACATGTCTGCAAGTTTCAGTTACAAGCGAGCCAAGGATTTGAACTGTGCAGTTATAAATAGCCAATGTGTGAGGTAACAATAACCGGTTAAAGATTTCAGATAAATTCATCTGTTAAAAATAATTGTCATTATAAGTAATCTGGAAAGATTGGAGATGGAAATTCGATAAGCCTATTCTTGCATTTGACACTTAAAATTGGATTATATATGCCGGTCTTTAATGGAAGGTTTAGTACTCATAACGATACAGAAAATAGTGAGATTCTCCGATAGAAAAATGTTGTGGATGGTTGGAAAATTTTATAGTTTATACATTACGTACTTTTGCCCAGTTAATATTTTACCAAGATGTTTCAGTTTAAAGAAATACTTGCAAAATCTAACATCACAAAGCACTGACAGAGGAAGCATGGGGTCAGATCCACTGGAAAATTGAGTTATAGGGTGACTGCACCTTACAAAAGTCGCTTTATTGGAAATATGGCATTGCTTGAGAGTGGTTTTCTCTTTGAAAAGCCAGGGGCTAAATGACTTCTTAATAAAATATCCTGTCCGAATTATCAATTATAGATAAGGCCAGTTTTAGGAGTTTTTTTAGGTAAAATGCAAATCTTGCATTGCAATCACACCTTTGTATTTTCTTAATCTTCCCTGAGAAATGGATCTGAATCATTCAAGTTTCTTTGTCCAATATCAAAACAAAACATCATCTTTCAATTTTCTTTGTCCATCATTTAAGTTTCTTCGTTTAACATCAAAACACCATCATCTTTCCCATATGATGTGGAGCAACAGCCTAAAAATAATTATCATTCTTTACTGTACTATTCAGAGAACACATAATGAGAGAAGAGAACTTATGCTAAGTTCTAATTACAATATGCAGAAAACACATCAGAAATCAGCAATACCAGTAGCTATTTGCTCACAATCATACTGGCCATCCTCAGCCATTATACCAAATAAAAGGGCATTGGTATCCCATTTAATAGGCATTTTCAGTCATTGTAAGAAGAAGAGGAGCATGTGCCTTGATTCAAATTTGCCTCAGCTCTTTTGGCCTACCAAATTTCTTTGCCATTAACTGCAGGTAACTATCTTATTAAAAAAATTATGTACGTTGGGAAGCTTTTGGGCTCCATCACTGTGGCATTATGCACACAAACAAAGCTCATCCCAAGTCTATATGCCTCAAAAAAGAGCACCTCATCCAGTCTCTTCAATTTTTCTCCAAACAACACATACATTTTCTTATATCATCTGTGGCCTTGTATTTTCCCACAACTCCTCTAATGTAAACAATATATACATTATAACGGACCTGTATATAATGGACAGTTCTATCTCATGAAGCAGCAGCTGAAGAAAAAATTTCTACCGTAAGAAGTAGCACTCCGAGAATGTGGAGGAGAAGCAGGAAATGTTTCCATTTGTTCATCCATCAAAATCTGTTGGTAACGGCATTCCACGCTGCAGAATGGTTTGTCACCTCTGCAATAATCAGCAAGCACAGAATGAGACTAGCTCTTCTAAATTGAAAATTATTATCAATTCAATGTGATTTTCAAAGACTAAAAGCAATCTCTAACAGACCTGTACATGTAGATGTCCTTCCCATGGTTCAATTGCCGTTTGCAGAGATAACATGCGCTGAGAAAATGTTCAACAGTAAAAACTGGAACATTGGAATTGCTCCGAGATGGCCATGGTCCATGTTCATGTTGTTTTTTAACTGAGTACTGCACAGTTTTACTATATATGTGTTTTGTGGTCGATTTTGGACCATGGAATGTAACACAAGTATAGCTCTCTGAATTCTCCATTCCAGTTTGAGAGCTGGGATTTGCAAATCCATGTGGAGAACCAATCGGTATTGCCTCACTTTGCTGCTTGGTTGAACTCAACTGGGAATCTAAGCTCTTTTCGTTCCAATGAGAGATCCCAACTTCAGAAAATGGCTTGATATCCAGTGGGGAAGTTGTGCTTTTGGCCCGCTCTGAATCTGAGAACTCCTTTGAATTGAAGATCCAAGGAGCATTGCAGAACCTGTGCTTGTCATCGGGCCAGTCTCTGCTGGCTGATGAATTGGATGAGTAATCAAGCATCATGTCTTCTCTCCTCTCCGCTTTTCCCTGATGACTCTCCCTTAACCAAATAAAACACTCTGCCCCCAAAACTAGCTAGAACCTCCAATTCTTCCTCCCTATCTTCAATGAATGCTACAAACTCTTTAAAGCAGGAACTACTCTCCGAGATTTCTGATTCATGACACAGAACTACTTTAGCTCAATTTTAACAGCAGGCACCCCTCCTAGAATGTGAGACAAATCAGCGGCCTGCTCCTCTGTGCAATGGGAAACACACCCACTAACATACAGGAAGAAGAAGAACAACCACATACCCAAATTTATAGTTGCAATACCCTAAACTCTAAACTCTTTGAAGGCAGAGATCTAACAGAAACAATAGCACAAAATACAATAATGTTCCTCCAATATATTTGTGTCTCTGGTTACTTGCTCCAATATGTACAAATCTATCGTTCACCTACGTATGAGTTTATATTTCACTAACTCCCGTCACTTGTGGCATTGACGTTACGGAACCATGGTAGTTAAACTGAATCATGATCCAAATTATTATAGAGTTCAAATAATTCGGGGCTGATGCCGCGTGCGCCGAAATCATGTCGGATAATTTTATCCATATTATCATGTCGGATAATTTTATCCATATTTTCATCTGGTCGGTACGAGACGAAACATAAGGTGGTACTTAAATTTGGGAAGGTCATGGTGGCCCTACCGTGACATCACATGACTTTGATGTTTCGGGTAAGTGACCAGTTACCTGGCTCATAGAAAAATGATTTACATTATTAGTTCCTTGCAAGGCATGGATTATAACAATTGATAACTTGTCAAAACTATATTGACTTTTTATTAATTTTAACAATTTTATAGTTTATAATGTTTTGTTAAAATTAATTATTAATTTTATTTTTTAAAATAAAATATGTGTTTTAGTCTTTGAAATTAAAAATTATTATTTTATAATTGGTTACAAGTTTTGATTTAATTAAATAACCTTGGTTGGAGATGACAATTAGTTTTAAAAAAATTATTTTATTTGAAAAAAAATCTAAAATTGCCACATAATTAAAAATGGTATATATATTAATTATTTTACAAATACCAAAGCATCATTAATTAGTTTTAAATTGCTCATTTATGGCACCTTTACTTACACTTTCAATTTCCTAAAAATTCTTCAAGATTTGATTATTTTAGATTTAATATTCATTTAAAAGTTCTATGTTTTAATTTTTTTTATTTACAATGATGTAAACATAAAATTTAAAAATATATATTTTTAACTTTTATAAAGTTATGATATTAAAGTTAAATATAATTTACCATTTTTATAATGTTTTAATATTAAAATTGGTTTCTTATTTATTAATTTTTTTAAATACTCAAGACTTTTAATATAAACAGTTTTTCATTTTCACCTAAAAATGTAATGATTTTTTATTTAAAAAATAAAAATAAAAACAAAAAACTAGATGAAATTAGAAGTATTAATCTTTTAGTTAGCCTCATTAGTTATATTTTTGGATTCATATTTTATATTTAAAAAAAACTTGATTTAAGTATAGTTATATTTTTGGATTCATATTTTTTTTAATCCAGAGTAATGGTTTTAAATGTTTACTTATTTGTTTTTATAGTTTTGTTCACAAGTATACAATACACGGTAAATAAATGATATTGTATTTTTATTAATTTTTTTACCAACAAAATTAATAAGTTTAGTCAACAAATTGTGATTTTAAGCCATTCAAGACAATTTTTTGTTAAAATATCATTTAAACAATTTATAATAATAATGTTTATAAGACAATATAAAATTAAATAATTTTAAAAAGAAATCAAAATTACATAATGTATTATTTTAATTAAAGAATTAAGTTAACATTACATAAATTAATGAATTGTTCTACTAAATATATTATTTTAATTAAAGAATAAAGAAATATATTGATTAGTAATAATTTTTTGTATGTTATGTAGATATATTATCTATATATGAATAGTTTTTGAAGATTTAATTTTTTAAATTTATAATAATAATATTTACAATGCAATATAAAATTGAATAATTAAATAAATGACATTTAAAATCAAATAAATGAAGTCAATCTTACATGTTTTCAAGATCTTTATTTTTAAATGCTGCAAATTATGAAAAGATTATTTATTTAAAGTATTTATTTTGCTTATTAGTTTTTTTTAGTTATAAAAATCAGTGAATTTACTCAACAAATTGTGATACAATCAATTAACTTTGTTACAAAAATATGGTTGGCTTTATTTATCCATTCCCACCCAACCGGCAAGAAACCCTCTATTTTGTCTTAAAAGGATAACTCTCTATTGTTCGAACCGCTAACCATATTCACTTATATAATACATCCCCCAACCCTCCCTCTCTACCGGTTGGCAAGGGGAGGGGCCCCCGCTATTACTAATGGGAAGCTTATTTGCATTCCCATTTTGCATGCCGCCTATCCCGTCAGGCAATCAATATGGCATATCCAAGCAGAGGCAGAATGGCAGCCCTTAACACGCACGAAGCTCTCTTCAAACCGCCCTTAATTATCATGACACAAAATAATCTTGAAATAAGTACATTGTCTATCAAAAGATAATGGTTGTCCATCATAACCATTGCACATTATCTACTAACTATTTAACATCACAAAATAAACAATTAAAATTATATAAATAAAGTAGTGATTACATATAATCATTAAAAAAGTCATAATCAAATATTGATGTTAATTACTTAAACAATCAAAAAAAAAAAAATATAATACTAAGGCAGGGACTAACTACTTTGTAGCTATTGTGCTTGTTTAATTATAGATTTTATTTAATACATTTAATTATAGATTTTATTTAATACATTTACATATTTTGGGAGAAGTTTATTATAAAATTAGATTATTTTGTCAATTGAATTGGGTATAGGTTGGATGATTGGAAAATGTTGTTATAGTTTTTTTTTTGTGATTGGATTTCAATTTTACTTTGTAATATGCTATGTAATTTGATATTTCTTTATTTTTTTTTTTAAATTTAGATGATTTTTAAAACAATTGAAATTTAAAATTTGTTTTTACTTATTAAATTTATTTCTAATAATTTATTAAAATTTATTATTAATAATATTAAATTTAAAGTCAAAAAAATTATATTCACACATTTATATTTTAAAAACTAAATCATATTTATTTTTAAAATATTTTTGAAGAAGTAATATGTTTATTTATTAATATGGATAATGATGATAGTCAATATCTTTAATCTATCCAACATTAATAAATATATCTCTACTTATTTATTACTCATACAACATTTTTATATATTAAAATAATAATAATATTAAAAATATTATAATCACAAAATTAATTTTTAAAATAAATTCATATAAAAATTTAAGTAACCTAATTTTTCAATTTACTATTGTTTTTGTTTGTAAGCTGCTTAAATCTATTATAATACAGTGGCAAAAATTGCAGAATTCAACATGACCAGAGGATGTCGAAGGAGGTGAAGCCACCACCTTGACCTCTCAAAAGATGGCCATCTGAGAGAGCAAGAGGCAAAACTGTTCCACTTTGAAAGTAAAGGTCGAGGCCAATAAACTGACATAGTTACATATTTTGACAGTAAAACGACATAAACAAAGACAAGAGCCTGGAAAAAGACATGTGCCTTGATCCAAAAATAGACATAGACTTAGGCCCAGAGAAAGACATAAGCAATGACCCTGAAATAAACATAGACAAAGGCCTGGAAATAGACACAGGCTTAAGAACCACTTGACATGATATGCAAAAACCAAAAAACCTAGACAGCTTGGTCATCAGACAGGTGGAATGTCTGGAATTTCTTTGGTTATGGGGCAAGCTCATCTTTCCTCCTGCGACTAGCTAGGTGAGTTGGTGGCAACTTCCGGAGGCATCTGAGGTTGTTGCTGCTGCGGAGTAGGATGCTAGGTGACAATCGCCTTTAAATGCTTGAATAACGTCTCCATCGTTGAGGGTATGGGGAAGCACAAAGCGGTAGGAGGCGCAATGGTGCACCCAGTTGTACTTCCACTACCACCTCAAGTAGCCAGAACCATGCCACTCGTAGCACTACCGCTTCCACCACCACCCCGGTCACGACTGCCTCCATTCAGACCTTCGTGGCCAGAGATTCTCGCGCTACCTTTCCATGCAAATGAGCTCTCCATTGCCGTGAGCCGAGCATCTATATCTGAGATTTTGGTCTTCACCGTTTGAACCGTGTCTCTAGTATTCGCCCAATTGGTAAGCATATCCTCCATTAAATTGCAGAGCATGTTCTTCATGAGCCAGTAGTGATTGATTTGGCTACCATCCTGACCCATTGCTAGCTTCTGATTTGGAATGCGGTTCTCCCAAGATTCCACGAGGACGCGAATCCTGTTAGAGATATGTGGTTCATAGTCCGCTGCCACCTCAAAACTATAGCCTCGTTGTGCTTTGCCTCTGCCCGTGGTGGCTCTTCGTGGAGTTCCATGCTACCGTGACATGCTGACCCTGATGCGCTTCTTCTTCTAGGGAGTATCAATTAACAAGATGCAGTCTGGGGAGGCAGACTCGCTATGAGTTTGCAGACACTCAACAATCCAAGGTGTGCACTTAGCCGAGAAGAGTCAAACCCTGATGTCCAAATACCACACCGCCGCGCTCAAAACCTTCTCCCTCCCTACCATAGTATGATCCATGAATGTCGATGCATAGCCTTGAAGGCTAGGATTGAACCAGATCTTTGCCAGCCCACGTCGTAGGTGTGGAGGTGACAGTCTGCTCTGCTCCCACACTTGGAGGATGATGAAGGTTCTCGCAAGTGTCATCGCGGCCGAGGTTAACATGAAGATCGCCACGCATCTGTTGCTCAGATTGAGGGAAGGCGTGTCTCTGATCCGTGGAGCAATCACCCGCATCTGGGAGGGAGAGATCGTTTGTATCCAGTTGTTTACTTTTGAGGAGAATCTGAGAGTCCAGACTATCTTGTAACGTGCCTTCCACTAGAGGGAGAGCAGATTTCACCACGTAGTTAGCTAAGAAGTTAGCTAGGGCGTTGGCTTTCCTGCACACGTGGTGGAAGGAAATGGCATGCATGCGCTGCAGGAGGGTGTCCAGACAGGTGAGACCGTGGGCCAGGCGCCAGCTGGAGGTGACTTTGGCGACGAATGTGCCATGGAGGATTTTGGCTGCCAAAGAAAGGATGATGGCTGAGTCTCCTTCCACAATTGTCGGAAGAAGATTTTTCCTGTCAACTAGCGTTAAACCAGCAATCATACCTTCCAGTTCCGCTGTATTGTTAGAGTTGATTCCCATGTTACCATAGAAAAGGTGGATGATGGTCCCTTTATATTCTCTGATTGCTCCTCCGAAGCCATCCATGCCTAGGTTTCCCTTGGAGGTGCCATCGAAATTTATCTTGAAGACATTTTCAGGAGGAGGTTCCCAATGAAGAGGGATTGCCACTTGCATGGTGGGTCTGCTACAAGGAGGCGAGACCACTGAGGTGTTGAAGCTTAGAGCTGCCAAGATGATTCTCTCATTCTAGGTGGTGGGTAGGTCCTTGCTCGACCAGCCTTTGGCATGGATTGTTTCCTGAAGATTTTTTTTATGACTTCCCATAAATTTTGCGCCGACGCTTTGGAGTCCTTGAAGATTCTGTTGTTTCTTTCTTTCCACGAGCTCCAGAGAACAAATCCCGGCATGCGAGTCCAGAGCTGGTTTAGGATGTTACTTTCAAACGGAGAGTCCCTCCATTGATGAATAGTGTTAGTAACATTACCTTTAGCTCTGTTTGTGCGTCTAAAGGCTTCCGCAACATAATCCCATAAGGAGCTGGTGAAGGGGCAGGTTTCCAGGAGATGGTCCATGGTTTCCTGATGAACATTACATAAGCAACATCTAGAGGGTCCTTGGAAACCTTTTCTGTCCAAATTTTCCCAGGTGAGGATCCGCTTGAGCAAGAGAAGCCAGAGAAAATGAGAGATTTTGGGCCATTGAGGAGGTTTCTAGATATGGTTCCAAATAGGAGAGTCTTGGTAGTCCGACACAGTTGATAGAATATCATAGGCTTCTTTGACTATGAAGGTACTAGACGGCCTGTTACCCCAATGGATGGTGTCCCCTCCATGAATGTGTTTGAGTCGACGGTTGTATATTTCGGGCCAGATAGAGTCAACGAGTTCTTTGCTAGGGACAACACTCCAGTTTGAGGGATCTTTACAATAGCGGAATCCCTCAGTCGAAGGTTGCCAGTACTCTTGAACTTTTAGGTGGGCATTGCGTTGGATGTAGTTCTAACCATTAGGATCGAGTATTAGGCTTTTTAAACACGAAAGTTGTTGCCAGGAGTCATTCCAAAATAAATCCTTGTCCCCTACTTTTACTTTCCAAAAACTGTGCTGCTGCACAAGCGCACTTTGCTTGTTATCTGCCTTCCAGATATGCGAGCCTGAAATGTCTTCATCGAATCTGATTAAGGAATGGGGGGGATAGTCTGGAGCATACTTGTTGTTCCACCATTTGCTCCAGGGAGAGTTGTTGTTAGACATCTAGGTCCACCAAATTTTTGCTGAGAGCGCCTGATTGTTAAGTTTTGGATCTCTAATGCTGAGGCCACCCTCTTTTTTCTTAATGCAAAGCTTCTTCCAGCTTACCAAAGCCCAACGACGATTATTGTTGTTGTAGCCCCATAGGAAGGATCTTTGTAGGGCTTTGATGGATTTCAACACCCATTTCGGGGCTGTCATAATAGAGAAGAGGTAGAGAGGCATGGATTGCAATGTGGACTTGAGGAGGACCGCACGACTGGGGAGGTTGAGGGCTCTAAAGGTCCAGGAAGAAAGATGGTTCTGAAGTTTGTCAATGAGTTCCTTCTAGGAGGCATGCTTGATGGTTGCATCAAAGAGAGGGGCACCCAGATATTTAGTAGGCAAGGAAGGGACCGAGAAGCGGAGGATGTGAGTGATGTTCCTCTGGGATGCTGTCCCAGTATTGAAGAAGAAGATCTGATATTTTTCCAAGTTTAGGGAAGTTTCGTAGTTGTCTTCAATGGTTTGCAGGATCGAGTGAATGGTACGGGCTTATTCGATAGAAGAATGACTGAAAACGAGATTATCATCCACAAATTGTTGGTATGCCAATGGAGGGGCATTGTGAATGGATAAGCCTCTTAGGGTGCGAGCTGCCATGGATGATTGGATCATGCACCCTAGACCTTCAGCCATGAGGCTGAAGAGAAAAGGGGAAAGGGGTTCCCCTTGACGGATACCACGTGAGGGGGAGAAGGTGGAGGAGGGAGATCCATTGACCATAATGGAAAAAAATGTAGAGGATATGAGGGAGAGGATCCACTAAACCCAGTCTTGACAGAAGCCAAAAGAAATGAGCATTTTTTCTAGGAAGGACTAGCTAAGTTTGTCAAAGGCTTTGGAAAGATCGAGTTTGAGGATCATGCCAGGGGTTTTGGTGGTTTTCAGTGAGTGGAACACCTCATGGGCAAGGATAATACCATCAAGAATTTGTAGCCCTTCTACATAGCTTGATTGCTCCAGAGAGATGAGGAGGAGGAGCATGCGTTTCAGTCTGTTGACCACTACTTTAGAGATGATTTTGTAAATGAGTTTTTGATGCATGATGAGAGGCACCTCTACTTTTGGGACGGAACTTACCTGGATGAGAGGCGCCGATTTCTTTCGGGATAAGCACCAGATGCATGGCGTTGAGGGTCAGGAGGAGCCATTTTTTTGGTGAGATTCCTCCACCAAATCAAGCACTTCCTCTTTGAGCATATTCCAGCAATGGTGAAAGAAGTTAATGGTGAAACCGTCTAGGCCTGGCGATGTACTTTTTCCATTTGTTTGACTATTGCTTCCACTTCTTATATGGTAATGGGTTGCATAAGGGATTGGTTGTGCTCATTGTTGACCAGAGGAGGGATGTACTGGATTACTTTTTGGATGGCATCTTGATGGGAGTGGTTTGGTTCAGAGAGGAGATGAGTGAAGTTCCTGGTAAGCTCATTAGAGATTTATTCCTACTCCTCCAGCATTTCCCCAGTTTCCAAATGCAGTTTGTTGATTCTGTTCCTCATCCGATGTTGGATGGTGGACTTATGGAAGAAGCTTGTGTTCTTCTCTCCTTCTTTGAGCCATTTGAACGTTGATTTCTAGTTCCAGTAAATAGCTTCCTGGTCACATTTCCTGGGTGAAGCGGTGATCCATGGCATTGAGCTGGATGGAGGATAGACTCTCTTGAATAGCCGTTTTATCCTTGAAGATATCTCCAAAATTGTTCTTATTCCAATGGCGAAGGTGACCACACAACCTCTTGAGTTTTTGATGCATGATGGCTATTTTTGAACGGCCAGTCACTGTCATCTCCTCCCACCAGGAGCTGATAGAGTCCATGAAGGTTGAATGAGTGAGCTAGAACTTTTCAAATCTAAAGGTTTTATGGAGGGTAGTGCCCTAGTTGTGCTAGGATAGGGTTATGGGCCAGTGATCCGAACCAGTCGTGGGAAGAATAGAGGCATCCAAAAGGCCACCGAGGGTGAGAATTTGATTAGAAACTATGAAGCGATCAAGGCATTTTGTAATTTGATGAGCTCCTCCTCTTCTGTTGTTCCAAGTAAAGAAGCCAGAAGAGGTTTGAATATCCACCAACGCACAGGAGCTAGTAGTGGGTTTGAAGGCATCATCTTTCGCCAAAATAACTTTGATTCCACCCTTTTTTTCCTCTAGATTGGTGATCATGTTGAAGTCACTACCGATTAAAAGAGGAGAATCCAGATGAGAGTTTTAGAACCTGTCTAAATGATTAAGAAGGTTCATCTTGGTGTTCATCGTTTGAGGGTCATAAATATTCATCATAAAGCCCCTGATACTGGAGTTAAGGATGTGAAAGGAAGCAGAAAGGAAGTGACGAGAGGAGGCGGCGTCATTCATGGAGATGAGAAGAGGGTTCCAACTAATGAATAAGCCTCTAGATGCTCCTTGGGAATCTATCGCAATGGTAAGACAATCTTTCCAGATTCGATTCATCATCTGAGAGATGGTCTCAGTCGTACATTTGGTTTCTTGCAAAAAAAGGACACTAGGTTGATCTTCTTGAATCTTCATTTTAAGCATTATTTGTTTGGAGCGACCGTTGATACCTCAAACATTCTAGGAGAGCATATTCATTGGATAATAGGAGGGGAAGAAGAAAAGGACTCTGTTAACTGAGCATATTGGCCGGATTCCACCAGCACTGTGCCCAGACGGTTGGTGCGCTGAAGAGAAGTTTTGCGACCCTTTTTCTTTGCATCCTTCTGATTCTTTAGTTTCTCTATTTTCCTCGATTTTGCAACTCCTAAATTTCACGCTTTAGCTTTGGCTAGGGATTTATGAAGAAGTTGGATATGCTTGTGAGGAATAGATTTGAAGGATTTTCTGGTGCATGCGACCTCCAGGCCAATGAGATCGAGACCTTCTGGAATGACATCTTTCATATCCTCCTCCTCTTGTGAATCAAGGATTTTATCTGACATGCTGTGGTCCATTGGGATTGCTTCTCCCTTGTCAATAGGGTTTTCTGAGGATTTTCCTTTGAACTAGTTTTGGGGATTCAATAGATTTTCTTTTTCTGTCATGGGCTGCTGCTCTGGGTCTTCTTGCATTAGAATTGGTTCTTTAGGGATCTTATCATCTAGAACTTGGAAGTTGTTACTAGTTGAGGGAGGGATATCCTGGCTCTTATCTTGCAGGGGTTTCTTATGGTTGCGTTTCTTTCTGGCGGTATGCTGAAACCCTTGTTCATCCATTCCCGCCCTCTTTTGGATTTCCTGCTTTTTGAGAGTGGGAAATTCTCTGAACAGGTGCCCATGTTCATGGAATTTCCGGCATCTAAAGGTAATGTGTTCATAGTCCAGCGGCTGGATCCAGTCATTGTCTTCGTGGGAGAGGCATATTGCATCTGGAAGGGCCTGAGCAATGTGCATATAGACACAGATTCTAGGATAGGAGGTATATTTGTTCATTCTGGTTTGATTTGTTGTACAAATAGAATTTCCCAAGGTATTTTTGATCTCTTGGAGGGTGGCTTCATCCCAGTATTCTTGAGGTAGCGAGAACATGCAAACCCAGACAGGGGCCCAGGAGAAATCCTCTTTTTCTGGGCAGAATCACTCTACCCAGTTTCGTAGATAGAGACTTGCAGAGTTAAAGAAGTAAGGTCCACCGTTCCTATTAGGATAATCCTTAACTTTACTGTTAGGATAATCTTTCACTTTACTGTTAGGATAATCCGTAACTTTAAATGATGCTTTTCCTTCTCTTTGAATATTAAATTGGTTCGTCTTATTATATTTTTATTATCAGTGTTAACTTTCGACTAGTTCTAGGTTTAAATAATAAAACATACATTGAATCATGGCTAGAGAAAACTCTACAAAATATTATTACAGAGCTTATTATCATATAAATCTATATTTTCATTTGATCTAAATAGTGCCATCTTTAAACAAATCAAGGGTTTCGAATTTGTAACCTCGAGAAATAGAGGGTACACCTAAGTATATATATAAGGTTTTACAAAACAAAAACTAAAACCAGAAACCAATCAATGTTTTTATATAATATAACCATACGACTCATACTTTTACATCGAACATATTGTAACTGCAATCTACGACAGAGCTAGTATGCTTTGGCCTTATGGCCCAAAAACCTCAACTGTAACTTATTATAAATTAAAACATTTAAAAAATTAAAATTAATAGGGTCACCAGGTCGAATCCTATCAAGAGTAATCGACTGAGTACTCTATGGCTAAACCCTATGCAATTATTTACTTCATCATAATCTAGTTATAAGAAGGTTGCATTTTTCTTGTGATGAACCTACAACATTATAATATTGCTTCCCCGTAAACTACAGCATACAATAAAAACCCTAGCTATAATTATTACCATCTAAGAATCCAAATTAAACTAGTAAATAACCATGAATATAGATCGAATCCTGCTAAGGATTTCGATTAGCTAAAGCAGAGCTACATTATAAGATTTTATTCAATTTAAAAAAAAAGAAATACCAAATCGATATTATCGGTAGGCCACAGCTCTGTTGTAGGATGAAGGTCGTTTAGGTATTATCAGCTACAATTCTAAAACACACAGAAGAAATCGCGTAGCCTTATGGATTATTAATCACTGACATCCTTATCGACTTGATAGCGGCCTCATGTCCTTTCCCCAAAGCAAAACTAAACTAAGTAAAGGCCTCACGACTGTAACAATTCTTTCAATGAAGCTACAATACTGCTATTTCAAAACATGATATTACATCAACACAAGCCCTCATGGGTTTCACAAAAATAAAGTAAACATTTACATATGGAGAGGAAATCAAATCAAACTTTAAATACTGTCACAGCTTCAAGTTAAGCTCTTATTACACAGTCATTTTCAACTACATGAGTCTTTACAGTTTTCAAAACATAAATGCCTCAAGGATACCAAAGGGATTTGACCACTTTCATGCCAAAAGACCAGCGCGGAGATGGGTTCCCAACCCATACCAAGAAATATGCAGAGATAAAGTTCAAGCTAGAATCGTAAGCCACCGAACCGCTGAAACCACAATGCCACCATGAGCCAAAAGTTTCAGGTATAGGTCTTACCAAAGTCGTGGACGCCTTATTGCTTGAAGAATAACCATGCCCCTCTGTCGCAACCATGATTGAAGAACCATGTTTGAACATACACACAGAGGTCAACATTAAAACTTAGTTCAAAAAGTAAATCCACAAAAATGGAAAAGAAAACATTTTCAACGAATGTTTACCTGTAAACACATTTGATGAAGGATATTTTCCCCAGCCACCAGCATTTAGATTTCAATTTCACATAGGAGTAGTTCAAATTGCAATTTCAAAACCCTGACATAGACATTTTCAATGCATGGAGCATTAAGGAGGATGAAATCGGACCAGAGCCATCGCAGAGCCAAACTCATGCCAAGAACCAGGTCGAGAAGACATGGCTCTCACACAAACAAAAAAACAAAGATACAACACGAAATGAGGATAAGGTGAGTTAAACCTTAGGGTTTAACGATGGTACAATTATGCCTTCTAGCTGGATCATTTACTCCATCACGTGGCTTATGGCCACTTTTAATTAGAGGTCATAAACTTTGAAAACAAGAAACTCTTTTGTGCATTAAAACCTTTGCATCATAGGTTTAGTGAAGGACAAAACCTTGAATGATATTGCTTGCCTTTACCTTGTTCTTTTGACCTTATGTTGGTTTATAACTTAGGTTTTTTGTAAACTCTTGAATAATCTAGGTAGTCCCTTTTTGCACTTGTTTAGATCCTTGGACGTGGCTTAACAAGACAGTTAAACACCTTCATAGGGTACCTACATGTTTAAAACAAAAGGTCTATGTGTTAGCTCTCAATCTAAGTAAGACCTTAACCCAACCATTGTGCTCATCGAGCAGTTTAACAAACAATCAAGAGATTAATTGAAAAGTAAAGAAGAAATATTATGACTTGGTGTTCATAACTCGACGCCAATTCAATTAATGTCGACATAACATTAAGACAAGAAGAATTAGAACGTAAACCAGTAAAGTACAAGTGACAGTAAATAAAGGTAGCATAGCATGAATCAAAATAGTGTCGCTATAATAATATATGTGTCGCATTATGAAAAATGATGTACGACAATTAAAATGACTTTAAACACAAAATAACTAAAGATCATATGGTTAAAGTATTTCAAGACTAAACTGGAAAGGTTGTCGTATCCATGTTAAATATTGTTACAACTGCAGTTAAGACTATTTAATTTTTTTTATTTATTTACAAAAATATGAGATGTTACATGTGATATTAGAGCAAGTTTCCAAACACTAGGCCTGATTGGCTCACTCGCATACAAACAAGAAAACAAAATATACTGATCATGTTTAAAATTTATTTCTGTACAAAAATATAAATTTTGTTTTGCAGGAAAATGGAAGGTGTTGAAGCATCTACTGAAAATGGATGTCATCACAATAATTCAGATAACATTTATCTGGAACTGAATAATCAACCCTCAGAGTTACTGCAAATAGTGAAAGAGTTAAAAGATGAACTACAAAATGTGAAAATAGATAATGAAAGAAATTTGGAACTAAATCAGATTTTACTAGACAAAATACACAACAAAGGAAAAGATAAAAGAAATGCGTATGAAACTGATTTTGAAACAATATCATAAAAACATAAGTGAAATAAAGTAAAATATTATGATAGTGAATCTTCTTCAGAGGTTAACGCAAGGTCGCATAGGGGAAGGTATAAATACACAAGTGAAAGTAGTGAAAGCGTTCGTAGGCCTAGAAAAAGGAAGTATAAACCTTATGAAGAGATTTCAGGAGAATTTAAAAAGATAAAACCTCCGATGTTCAATAGGGAAGTAGAAAAGGGTGAATAAGCCCAGGATTGGTTATCGGAAATGAAGAAATATTTCCATATTTATAACTACTTCGACAGACTGAAAGCCCATATGGCTATCTAGAACCTAACCGGAAAAGATGATGTCTGGTGGTAGGACATAAAAAGAGTAAAAAATCTTAAGGAGAAGTATTTAACCTGGAGAGTCTTTAAAAAGTATTTTAAAATGAAGTCTTTATCTAAATAACATTACGAAGAAAGATAAATAATTTTATGAACTAAAATTGGGTTCAATGTCAATGAAAGAGTTAAGTAGAAAATTTCAAAGTATGTTAAGATATGTACCATATATAATTGATGAAAATCCTAAAATATAAATATTTTTAAGCTGTCTGCCCACTAGATTCAAGGATGGAATTGAGTTTGATAATCCAAAGACCGTTGAAGAGGCAATGAGAAAAGCTGACTTCTATTACGAACATAGTAAAAAGAGAGAAAGAATACCTAAATCGAAGCATAAGAGAACAAGTAACTTTGATAATAAGAGAAAAGGTTTTAATTCTAATAAAAGTTTTGGAAATAATTCTCCAAGAATAATTATCAAGGAGAATATTTTAAGAATAAAACACAACAAAATACTACAACACTTAAAGGCAGGGATATGCCTAACAATTATGTTAAAAATAGTGAACATAAGGAACCTATAAAGTGTTGGGAATGTCAAGGATTGCATTATGCCAAGTATTGTCCAAACAGAAAATGTAACTTCAGCAACGTGCATACCATTCAGGAAGAGGAAACAGTTGGAGATGTAGCAAATGAAATGCCCAGAATAAATGCAGCCTTGGAGAATCGATAGGCTGATCATCACACTTCCATGGTTGAAGTACAAGGTATGATACAAAACCAGTCTGCTTCCATTCTGATTGACCCGGGTGCTAGTTTAATTTATGTGTCACCTAGTAGAGTGGAAAAATGCAATTTATCTTTGAAAAAGTTTGGAAAGTCCTGGCTGTTCCAGTTAGCTACAGGGACTAAGAGGAAAGTAGTTAATTATGTTGAAAACTGTGATTTGTTTATGAGTCAGTTTAAAACTCAAGTCAAGTTAAATGTGTTACCATTAGGATCTTATGATGTCCTAATAGTTATGGATTGGATGGAAAAAAATCAAGTAATTTTAAATTGTTTTCAGAAACCATTTACTTGTTTAAATGATAAAGGAGAAATGATTACAGTCAAAGGAATACATAGGAAAGTTTTTGTTAGACAAATGTCGGCCTTACAGATGAAAAACGTTGTAAGAAAAGGTTGTGAAGTCTTTGATGTACATGTAATAAATAATGAACAGATTGATAAAGATTATAAGCTAAAATTCGATGATATTCCAATTCTACAAGATTTATTGGATGTTTTCCCGAAAGAAATTTCAGGATTACCTTCGAAGAGAGATCTGGATTTTATGATTGAATTAGTACCCAGAGTTGTACCTACTTCAAAGGCTCCTTATCGAATGAACATTTTAGAACTAAACGAATTAAAATTACAATTGCAAGAGCTAATACACAAAAATTATGTAAGACCAAGTCTATCCCCTTGGGGATCACATGTCTTATCCGTTAAAAAGAAAAAGGTACATTGCATCTATGTATAGACTACCATCAACTAATTAAAATGACAATGAAAAATAGATATCCTCTGCCCCGCATCGATGATTTGTTTGATCAGATATGCAGAGCGACGATATTTTCAAAAATAAACTTGAGATCTGGATATCATTAAGACATAATTAAAGACGAATATATCTTTAAAACCACTTTCAGAACTAGATACGGGCACTATGAGTATGTGGTTATGCCCTTTGGGCTAATAAACGCTCCAACAAATTTTATGTGCTTAATGAACAATGCCTTAAGAAAATACTTGGATAAATTTGTAGTAGTCTTCATAGATGAAATTTTAATTTATTCTAAAACGAAAAAAGAGCATGATGAACACTTGCAAATAATACCTCAAGTTTTAAGAGAACATAAACTGTATGCTAAATTCAATAAATGTGAATTTTATAAAGATAAGATACAATATCTAGGACATGTGATATCTGAGGAAGGGATATCAGTAGACCCGGATAAGATAAAAGAAATAATTGATTGGAATGTCCCCAAAGATGTAACTGATGTATGATCATTTATGGGAATAATGGGTTATTACAGGAAATTTATAGAAGGATTCTCGAAAATCATGAATCCCATAACATCATTACAGAAAAAGGGAAAAAGATTTGTATGGGATTAAAAGTGTGAAGAAAGTTTTAATAAATTAAAACAATTATTAACTATTGCACCCATATTGAAAATAACAGATCCAGACAAAGATTTCGTTGTATGCACTGATGCATGTAATGAAGGTTTGGGTGGAGTACTGGAACAAGAAGGTCACGTAATGTTTGGCCTAATATGATGAACTGGGAAAAAGATGATAACAATGTTGAGAAAAGAGTATTTTTGGCATAATATGATGAACAGAGTTGTTGAATATATAGCTAGGTGTATATAATGTCGCAAGTTAAAGCTAAGCATCAACACCCAACAGTTGTTTTACAACCATTACCAATTCCAAATTGGAAATGGGAAGTCATTAGTCTTGATTTTATAAGTGGTTTGCCTAAAAATCAGAAATAAAATTATTCAATAATGGTAGTTGTGGATAAACTAAGAAAGAAAACACACTTTATACCTGTTAAAACAACTCATAAAGCTATTAATATTGCTAATATCTTCATGAAATAAATATTTTGGTTACACGGGATTCCGAAGGTAATCATTTCTGACATAGATCCTAAGTTTACTGGTAATTTTTGGAAATCTTTATTTAAAGGACTGAATACTAAATTGAATTTCAATACTGCTTATCATACGCAAACAGATGGACAAACATAAAGAGTTAATCAAGTACTAGAAGACATGTTACGAATGTATGTTAGAGACTATCCCAAGAAATGGGAAGATTATTTTCACTTAGTTGAATTTGCGTATAATAATCATTATCAAGCTTCAACTAAAATTAGTCCTTTTGAAATATTATATGGTAGAAAATGTAATACTCATATTGCATGGAGTAATCCAGTTGATAGATTGATGTTAGGACCTGACTTGTTAAAAGAATTGGAATTAACAGTGAAACACGTACAAAGCAATTTGAAAACTGCTCAAGACAAACAAAAGACTCATGCAGACCTTAAAAGAACTTCGAAAGAATTCCGAGTAGGTGAGCATGTATTTGTTAAGGTAAAACCCATAAAGAGCTCCTTTAAACTAGGGAATTGTGCTAAATTAACACCCATGTATTGTGGACCATTCAAAATATTTGCAAGAGTGGGGCCAGTGGCATATCAGTTAGCTCTGGCACCTAATCTTAGAATACATAATGTATTTCATATTTCCATATTGAAAAAGTGTGTGCACGATGCTACTCATGTGATCGACTAGAATGTTATTCAGGTAGAACTCGAAGGATATTTTCAGGTGGAACCAGATTGTATTCTCGACAAGAGGAAAAATTTTCTTTTAAATCGCACCATTGGACAGGTAAAGGTGCAATGAAAACACCTCAGTCCAGATCAAGCAACCTGGAAATTGGAGAGTGATATGTGGGAGGCATATCTAGCTCTGTTTCAGGAAGAATGAGAATAAATCTTAAGCAACATCGAGGATGATGTTGAACTTAAGGCGGGGGGGGGGAGGGGGGCGGGGGTATTTGTAACACACCTAGAACTGAAAAATAAATTTATTTATTTATTTTAGAAGACATTATGTTAAATGTTTTGTAAATTTTGTATGACCAAGCGGGTCAAGGGTGACTGTAATTGAAGAATTATTTATTTTAATAAATTAAATAGAAGAGACACCTATCCAAAGTATATTGTTGAATGAGTTTTCACTGACCCACTAGGAGGAATGAGAAGTTGTAGAAGGCTTGTTGACAAGTGGCAGCACTGGAATTTCACTTTCTAGATGTTACAGGAAGCATAATCCCTAAGATTGTGGTCATGTTCCTTGAGAGGGGGAACTGAGCAGGTGGATCATTTAATTCCAAAACTGACCAAAAGACCTAGGAAATCTTATAAATAACATCAAATTAAGTAGGAGGCTCACTACATTCTATTTTCCAAGTGAATGAACCTTGTGACTGCTGTAAACTGAAAAGTCAGGTACACAAGGAATTTGATGAGGGGATAGCTAAAGTGGAATTCTTGAGTTAAGTCTGCTACTAAGTGTTAAATTGCAGCAAGATCTATGTGTGTGCTACTATCCAATGATATTCTTCCTAGTGGTTCAGTGAACAGGCTCAGGGGTCCTAAGCAGGTACTCTTGGCTACTTCTAGAAACGATTGGGTGGAACAGTCTTGTCATGTCCCCACCCCTCTACCAGAGAGAGAACGCGACTATTACTGCTATCTAATCCGGGAAATCTAGCCCGATGAACATAAAAATAAAAATGCATTGAAATAAAACATACACAGATGCATACAATTAAAATTATACAACAGAAGCAATTTATCAATTCAACACATTAGACATGTTCATAATATTTCATTAAGCAAGTACAAATGCAAAGATTAACATATATAAGAATACTTATCTTGGAAGAAGCTTGTCTCACAACCAGCTATGTCTCTGCAACATTCCACCCAACCATAGGCCAGTGTGCTCATCAATCTCTCAGCAACACTACCACCCCCAAGATGGGAATGATTCCCACAAGGAATAAGGGAACACTAGAAGACTCACACATAGCCAAGGATTTATCAAAATTCAGCCAAGCCAACACAGTTGGGTTTATCAAGATGCAAGGGAGATGGAGAGGCTGACTGCTAAGCTAGTGAGCTCAACCACAAAGCTATGGACACTTGCACCAAATATAGCCCGGATTCTAAAACATTTACACACCCAACACAAGGAGCATCCCCTTCTCTGCTACACAGTCCCTCAGGCTATGCCTTCCCTTCCAATGCTATTCAGGGTGTGCAAAGAAGAATACCAACCCCCTAGATCTATCTGTGAGGTTCCTTCTCACACTAGTTTTATCAAGCTAATTCAAACCCCATTTCCACTCCCAAACTGGTTCAGAGACCAAACAGATATGTACACACAACAATTAGAGTTCTGGGATTGAAGGAAAACATCACAGAGGCCAAAATAAAAAATTGGCAATTGAGTAAAACAACCTAGCATGTACAATTCGTTTCCAAAAATGATGCATGGCCCCACATGGGCCAAAACGGCTCCCTCGGTCCCTAAAATAGTGAGTCTGTCCCCCGCCATTGGTTGTGCAACACTAAAACATGAAAATCACAACCGCGGGGATGTGAATACGACCCAAAACGTGAAGGATAAAACCAGGAGGGTTCAACTATGTGAGAGCTCAACGTGAATGATGGATGGATGATAAAAAAAGTTCCCCATCTCTCCAAAAATGTGAGGGAAGATGAAAATGTGAATGCATGAGGGAATGGGCATACGTTTTTGGGTTTTTACTTGCCCAAGGAGTCAAAACGCATTTTTCAAAAATGGGTGCTCTACCCATTTCGAATTTTGGGCTGCCATACCTTGCCCATCCCATGCAATAACCAACTCAGCCAATTTCTAGCAGTAATAAATGATTGGGTGAATAAGACAATAAAGGTAGTTGACAATTTTGATGGGTTCTCCCTTTGACATTTGGATTTTCCCCATTGGCCCAAAGGTTTGAATACCCCCCCTTATCCTTAGGAAATCGTGCCCCCATCTCTTTATTTGTTGCATTCACATAGCTAGTTGTGGGTATTTAATTAAATTGCATATTTACATGATGTCCAAAATTATAATGTGCCTGTCTAGCATGAAATACCATCGGCATCGATTTTAATCGCCAAAATATAAAACGATAAATCAATGGTGGGGATTTTGCCTTTAGCTCCACACCATGAGTCTAGCATGAAATACCATCGGCATCGATTTTAATCGCCAAAATATAAAACGATAAATCAATGGTGGGGATTTTGCTTTTAGCTCCACACCATGATTAATTAAAATATAAACATCATATACATTTAATGCAAATGGGGTCGAAACTGGGGTGTTACAAGTCTCCTTTGGTTGTTTCCCCCCCTTCTGCAAATTATCTAGGTTCTAATTGTTTGTTATTTATTTGTGATCTAAAATTTATATCTGTAATCTGTTTATAAGTAGGCTTAGTATCTACAGAGTTTTAATTGAATTGTTCTATATTGATCTGAGAAAGGAAAGCTGTAATTTAGGTAGTTGAAGTTATGGTATATGGTTATTGATCAAACTTTACTGTTAGGATGATCCTTAACTTTAAATTATGCTTTTCCTTCTCTTTGAATATTAAATTAGTTAGTCTTATTATATTGTTATTATCAGTGTTAACTTTCCACTAGTTTTAGATTTAAATAATAAAACATACATTGAATCATGACTAGAGAAAACCCTACAAGAGATTATTACAGAGGTTATTATCATATAAATCTACATTTTCCTTTAATCTAAATAGTTCTAACTTTAAACAAATCAAGGGTTTCAAATCTGTAACCCCGAGAGATACATACATACATACATACATATATATATTATATAAGGTTTTACAGAACAAAAACCAAAACTTCAAAAACTAAAACGAGAAACCAATTAATGTTTTTATATAATATAATCATACAACTCATACTTTTGCATCGAACATATTGTAACTTCAATCTACGACATAGCTAGTATGCTTTGGCCTTACGGCCCAGAAACCTCAAGTGTAACTTATTATAAATTTAAACATTTTAAAAATTAAAATTAATAGGTTCACCAGGTCGAATCCTGTCAAGAGTAATCGATTGAGTACTCTATGGCTAAACCCTCTGCAATTATTTACTTCAGAAAAATCTAGTTTTAAGAAGGTCACATTTTTCTTGTGATAAAGTACAACATTATAATATTGCTTCTCCTTAAACTAAACTATACAGTAAAAACCCTAGCTACGGTTATTACCATATAAGCATCCAGAGTAAGCTAATAAATAACCAAGAGTGGAGATCGAATCATGCTAAGGGTTTCGATTAGCTAAACCAGAGCTACATTACAATATTTTATTCAATTGAAAAAAAAGAAATACCAAATCGATATTATCGACATGCTGCAACTTTGTTGCAGGCTAAAGGCCGTTTAGTATTATCAGCTGCAATTCGAAAACACACAGAAGAAATCGCATAGCCTTATGGCTTATTAATCACTAACATCCTTGTCGACTTGACAATGGCTTCATGGCCTTCCTCCAAAACAAAACTAAACTAAGTAAAGGCCTCACGGCCATAATAATTATTTCAATGTATTTATAGTACTGCTATTTCAATACATGATATTACATCAACACAAGCCCTCACGGGTTTCATAGAAAGAAAGTAAACATTTACATATGGAGAGACAGTCAAATCAAACTTTAAATACTGTCACAACTTCAAGTTAAGCTCTTATTACACAATCGTTTTCAACTACATGAGTCTTTACAGTTTTCAAAACATAAATGCCTCACGGCTACCAAAGGGAGTTTACCACTTTCATGCCAAAAGACTAGCACGAAGATGGCTTCCCAACCCATACCAAGAAAGAGGCAGAGATAAAGTTCAAGCCATAACCGTAAGCCAAAGAACCGTCGAAGCCACAATGCCATCATGAGCCAAAAGGTTTAGGTACAGGTCTTACCAAATCCGTGGACGCCTTGTTGCTTGAAGAATAGCCACGCCCCTCTGCCGCAACCATTATTGAAGAACCTTGTTTGAACACACACAGAGAGGTCGACATTAAAACTTAGTTCAGAAAGGAAATCCATGAAAATGGAAAAGAAAACCTTTTCAAAAAATGTTTACCTATAAGCGCATTTGACGAAGGAGATTTTCCCCAGCCGTCAGCATTTGGATTTCAATTTCACAGAGGAGTAGTTCAACTTGCAATTTCGTAATCCTGGGAGAGAAAATTTCAATGCATGGAGAATTAAGGAGGATGAAATCGACCTAGAGCCATCACAGACCCAAACTCACGCCAAGAACTAGAGCTGAGAAGACATGGATTTCACACAGACAGAAAAACAAATATACAACGTGAAATAAGGATAAGGTGAGTTAAACCTTAGGGTTTAATGATGGGACAGTTATGCCTCCCAGTTGGATCATTTAAACCATCACGTTTCTTATGGCCACTTTTAATTAAAGGTCATAAAATTTGAAAAACAAAAATCCTTTGTGCATCGAAACCTTTGCATCATAGGTTTAGTGAAGGACAAAACCTTGAACGATATTGCTTGGCTTTACCTAGTTCTTATGACCTTATGCCGGTTTATAACTTAGGCTTTTTGTATACTCTTGAATAATCTAGGTAGTTCCTTTTTTCACTTGTTTAGATCCCTGGACGTGGCTTAACAAGACAGTTAAACACCTTCATAGGGTACCTGCATGTTTAAAACAAAATGTCTATGTGTTAGCTCTCAAGCTAAGTAAGACCTTAACCCAACGCTTGTGCTCATCGAGAAGTTTAACAAACAATGAAGAGCTTAATTGACAAGTAAAAAAGAAAGATTATGACTTAGTGTTTATAACTTGACACCAATTCAAGTACTGTCGACATAACATTAAGACCAGAAGAACTAGAACGTAAACCAGTGAAGTATAACTGGCAATAAATAAAGGTAGCATAGCATGAATCAAAATAGTGTCGCTACAATAATATCGTTGTCGCATTATGACAAATGATGTACGACAATTAAAACAACTTTAAACACAAAAGAACTAAAGATCATATGGTTAAAGTATTTCAAGACTAAACTAGAAAGTTTGTCGTATCCATATTAAATATTGTTCCAACTGCAGTTAAGACTATTTCAAAAAAAAAAAAATTTACAAATACAAGAGTGTTACAGGCCTTTTCTTTGAGCTCTACATAGAATATTTACATATACGGTTATTTAGCTAGGCCACATGGCTTGATCCCTGTCACATAACCTTATCACGCAAATAATAAATTATTATAATTATTATAATTTAGGGTCAAAATGGCATATTATAGTGGTTGTAGAGTTCTTGTTTATGTGAGGGGATATATTTGACCTCCTAGATTTGGTTTCCCTCCACCACCAAAAATATTTGGCACATGTCCATTAAGCTAAATCGATCTAAAGAAACATTAATAAGATATTTTACTTATGTTTTTAATAGTAAGAGAATGGAAATTTAGTGGCGGGGTAATTGGGGCATGCCCAATGAGCTAAATTGTTCTAAGTAGATGTGTTGGTCCATATTGTTTTATATCTAAGTGTTAATTAAACGATTTTATATTTTTAGTTTTTTTCTAGTCATTGCTCTCTCTCTATATATACATAATTTGGAGACTATGATTTCACCATGTCAAAAAATGCAATTTCACCAATTCTAAATTACGATTTATGAAGATCTTTTGTCCTTTGAGTTGATCCAAAACATTTAAAATGCAATTTCAATGATCACTATCTAGAAATCAAAGACTTTTAATTTGTTGATTATTGGGGAAATTGAGTGTTTTAATTACTTTCAAACCATGATGACAATGCCAATGTTAATATTTAAGTCTTTATACTTCATCTAATATTTGGGTTGTTATCAAAGAGAAAAGGAGTAAAACCATGGGTTTGCATAACATTAAATGACAAAAGGTCTTTCTCTGTCTTCTTTATAATGATTTTTTTCTTCAAGGGAAACTTGACCAAGAAAGCCACCAATACTTCCCCATATTTCATGGATGGTAAGGGTGGTAAATCGTTAATCATCCTAGCAAAAGGCCTAACCCTGAATAACTCAAGGCTCAAACTCGTGATGTCTCGTCGAACCAAGATAGTGTGTGCATGTCTTACCAATTGAGCTAACCCTTGGGGATTTATTTACAATGACTTCATATGTACTTTTTAAAACCACAATGAATTATGTGATTTTTTAATTATAACCTTGGATGATCAAGGTGTCTTTTCACACCCCTTATATCAACTTCAAATGTCATAAAAAAGCAATGAGTAAAACCATTTGTTTCATCAACATTAAATGAACAAAATCTTTGTCCTTACTCTTTATAATGATTTGTTATGGAATTTTCAAGCCACATTGAATGATGCAATGTTTTAATTCTAACCTTTGGATGGTCAAGATTTGTTTTCATGCTGCTTGTAACAATTTGATGTTAACTTTTCAAGCCATGTTGAGAATGTTATTAAAATGAGATTTATAATTCAAGGTTGCATTTTATGTAATAATTAGGTTATTAATAAGGGACACAAGGGACCATGAATTCAAATTTACTATCAAAATAAAGAAAACCTGGAGTAAAACCATAAGTTTCTCTCACCTTAAATTATCGAGGTCTTTTTCCATGTTCCTTTTATAATGATTTGGTGTGGAATTTACAATCCACAATGAATGTTATCAGTTTTTAATTGTTTGGATTATTAAACTCTTCTCTCATGCTCTTTGTAACAACTTGATGTGGACCTTTTAAGATATAATGATCATGTCAGTGGAATGACATTTTCTCAGTGGAAAAAACCTGTAGCTTGATATTCATAAGTAGAATCAAAGTTACAAAAAACCTACCCTCCTTCTCCACAAAGACACCGCTATTCCAAAATAATCCACATTCAAATCATTCTACAAAAAACCATATTTCCCACATCCAAATTTCAACAACAAACTAGCTATCATCCAAACAAATTTCTAAATCCTGAAGCACTAACAAAAAGATAGACATAACATTCATAAATCCAAACTAACTAAAACAATTCTTTTTGGCCTCAAAAGACATCATAAGAACCTGAATCTATCATATTTCCATCCATAATTTCTTAAAATTGAAGATGCCCAAACATTTCCTTAATTGTCTCTTTAGAGATGGAATTTGCCTCCTGGTTGAAAATGCGATATATGCTACTGAAAGAGATAACAACAAAATGGAGAATTAATATCTTCACCATCTTAATCCAATTTAACAAGTTCAGTGTTTGGATAGAGTTGAAGCCATTATTCTAGTCTATAATAACTTTGGAATCACCATACACCCTTAAATACATAATACCTCATTTCTTTTCAAACCATAACAAACCCCATAAGGAAAGAAGTTCTGCAAAGGTATCAGTTCCCTTTCCAATTCCCATACTTAGCCTAATAGAATGATTCCTTCTCAAATGCAAGACCATACTAGCTCCACACCATCCTTATCTTTGAGCCTCATGAAAGAAACCATAAAGAGGTTCATCATTTAGAAAGGATCCAATGAAAACCATGACATTTATATTTCAAGGTTGTACTTTATGTAATAATTAGGTTAGGTTATTATGTTGTTGATGTATCTATTCATATCATTTGTAATGACTTGGTATGGAACTCTCAAGCTAAAATGAAAATTAGATGTCAAAAATTATGTTTTAAGCTCACACTTCATCTAATATTTGGGTAATTACACTACAACAAATCCTAGAATTAGCTTCCCATTTAGCGTCCCTTCTTAGTGTAAATTTTTTTTACATTGAGTGATCAAACTAGACGTTAAATGGGATGCGTCATGGACAAAACTTAAAGCGTCCAAAAAAACATCTTTTTTTGCTTCCTAAATAGCATCCTTTATGATGTCCAAAATAACGTCTCTTTTTTTGCTTCTAGAATAGGGTCCAACTTTGCTTCCTAAACAACGTCAAGGTTTGCTTCCAGAGAAGCGCCGAACTTTGCTTCCTGAACAATGTTGAGGTTTGCTTCCTAAATAACATCCTTCTTTGCTTCTTAGCAAGTGCCCTCTTTTGCTTCTTAAATGACACCCCCGTTAGCACCATATTTGCATCCTTAATAGCACCATGTTAGCATCCAAATTAGCATCCATTTTTGCTACCACTTTAGCATCCCATTTTGCACCATATTTTACTTCCAAATATGTGCCAATTTTCGCTTCCAAATTTGCACCAATTTTTGCTTCCTTTTTTGCATCATGTTTTACTACCAAAATGACACCAAATATTTATTCTATTGTTGCACCATATTTTGCTTCCTATGTAGCGCCATGTTTTGCACCCAAAGTAACGTCTTATTTTGCTACCATATCAATGCCATGTTTGGATTCATCATTAGCGCCATGTGTTGCATCCTTTTCAATGCCTAGTTTCGCGTCTCTCATGTTTTGGTCACTAATTTAGTCATTTTTAGTATTTAACCGATAATATAATATCATTAGGGCATGGAGGAATCGAACCACCAACCTCATGCTTGTAAGGAAGGCGCACTTCCATTGAGCTAGAACCCTTTAAGAATTTGAGAACGTAACTTACAAAGTCCTCTATAATGGCAAAAAGGATCAATACACAACTTTGAGTATCTAATGGTCGAACAAGGCAACAAAGAAAGAGGATTTTGTAATACCAGAAAGGACACTCATCAACATCAATAGTGTTGCATGTATCAGAAGATGACAATGTAATAGTACCAATTTGGTTTGGTTACCTAAAATCATGTAGCTTGGGCATTCTGGTTATATCAGGACTTGATAAGCCATGTGATTAGCAATACACATTAGTGCATGCAAATGACCAGAGAAAAAAGCAATGTTCCACCAGTCTAGATAGCAGCCAAATTATGACATCCTGGTTACAAACATGTAATATCTTGCACCTTATTCTAGTATACAGACAATTCTACTGTTGGTCCTAGTTGCATGTGATTACACACGAGATAAGTTATAACTTATGTACCAACATAGTTACCTACATAAGATCAGTTCTAATAGAGTGGGGAAACAAGAGTGAAAATAAAGAGAGTGTGCCTTGAAACATATCTTATATCATTGCAATGAATTGTGAATTATCGATTCAAGCATTTAAAAGCATGAGAATTGAGAATTAACTGTAGAAATGCATCTGGGAAATAGCATGAGTGCTATAAGGAAACTTAATTCCAATGTCTTTAAAGATTTGCAAGGCACAGCAAGAATAGACCACTCACTAAATATGTTGGGGGGTGGGGGTTGAAGGTATTATGGAAGGAATTTTCAGTGGAAACATCATACACTGAGAATCTACAATATCTTCCTGAACATAAAAAATGGCGAGTACAAAAGAGTAATGTGGCTGAACTACATCGAGTGGATAATGGTACTCATTATGATGAAGGGATCAAAAATAAAGTTTAGAGAAAAGACTAGTACCATTTCTAAAATACTGACCATTCCAAGAACTCCATAGGAACGGTTTGTTGGCGTCCATTTCTTGTCATTTTCTGGGAACTTTTCCAGGTTGTATCCTTCAGGAGATGGGTCATTCCCATAAAACAAATGCAGTAACAATCGTTTCATCCTATAGAGCATATTTTATGCCCTCATTTGGATATAAAGGAAACGAGCGTAAAGTTTAAGAAAAACCAACAAGAAGCTTAGGTTAGTCTGACCTAATATATTGCTAGTAGTCAAATACTTAACAGAAGTCAACTATGATAATTCATCTAATTATCAATGAGAAGCTAAAGTTACCAGGATATAGATAGATATATGTACATATATGAGAACAAATTGGATATAATATGGTTGGATATGCATATATTAAAATACATGTAAAATATGTGTGAGCATGTAAAATACATGTATTTCCTAATAATTCCAAAGTTTCAACAAAGTATTTCCCTTGGCTTAATGTATTTCCTAATAAAATGCTCTACAAAAATAGCTATTGACCAGCTTTATCCAACAATTGGATAAAGCTGGTCAAGATGAACTCAGTATCATTTCCATCAATCTGGGGACATGAGATCTTGCGATTCAAGTGATAATTAAAATTTCAAAGGCCACACAACTTCAGATTGCAAGATTTAGAAGACCAAAGTGAAAATATCACAATATCTAGTAACATATAGTGAAGTCCTTCGGTCAACATAATATTTGCCAACAAAAATTATATAATAAATGCGATAAGTGTCATAATACCTCACCTGCATCTGTCAAATAGCCACCCATTGCACTGAATTCTTTCTTGTATACAACCATGAGCAAATTAATTACACCCTGTAAAATAGAAAATAGCCACCAACAAATTATCTTCCAGGAGAATATTGTCACAGAACCAAAATAGAGAATGTGAGTTGTAAAAATAGATCTATAATAAATTGTCTACAGACTAGAGATAATCATGCTTAGAAGTTAGAACAACCATCATCTTGGACATAAAACTATTCCAAGTGTTTCAACTGAAATGAATTTCAGAACAGAATGTAAATTTAGATAATATTTATTCAACGACTATTTAAGGAATTCAAATAGAATATAGGAGGTGTAACATCTCTACATACAAACCTCACGAATTTCCAATGTAGGCATGTGTGGAAGGAAATCATTGCCAACAAAGAAATATATGAAGACAAAATCATCCACAACCCGTTCAAAATCAATCTCCATTGGAGGTTTTGGAATCTTCATATCATACTCTAAATATTCACGTAAAACCCAAATGTTGACGAACTGCCAAATATTTGAGATATCAGAAACAAGTTAGATGTAAAAATAATAGTAAAACATCCACATGATCTATAATAATCTTGAAACTTGCTTTAATTATCATGACCTAAATGGGATCGTTATTAGTATTAATGCAACCATACAACATTAACAAAAAGAAAAAACCTCCAAGCATGCATAACCAAAATCCTAACATAAAAAATTATACCTATATCCGACTTACTTGATAAGGATTTTTAGGATTACATTTAGTTCACCACCTTTCTCATCAAAATCTCCTTGCTTTCTTTTTGGCTGTCCTTCACATGCATTTGCAAAATGACCAACCTGACCACAAAGGAAGCATTTGTCTTGTTGGTCAGGCATAACCACAATCTACACAATTACATATATAAGGAAAGAGGCAATGTTATCATATTCCTCTCACTATTTTCAAAGACTATAGTAAAAGAGATGACAATGCAATTTGAATGCATTTCAGTCATACAAACCTATCAGGCAATTTAAAAATTTCATCTTGAACAAAGGATGAGCGTTAATTTCTATTTTTCATAAAGGACACACTGTTAAAAGAGAGTCTCTACTTTTGTGGGGATGATTTTGTCACTGACCATGCTTGGATATGGTGCATGTGTAGCATTTCTAAGAATAACTCCTACCCTCGATGGTTTTTGGTATTTGTCTCCCGGTAACACTCAAGAGTAAAGCCTAGAAATGGGGTTAAGTATTGAAATTTGAACATAGATGAGTATAACAGTTCAGGAGTTTATTGGGTTAACATTTAGACGTTTATTGGGTTTGGTGAAGGTCATCAACATATAAGACATATCTAGAGATCAATAAGAGTGATATAAATTTGAAAGTACTTCCCATGAGTTCGAAGATAGGACTACCAGAACCTCTTCCCAATACAAAGATGCAATAATTATTTCTAAGAGTTTGACAATGTATGAACCATTGCCGCTTCAAGGCAACGTGATCTAAGAGAATGGGTGGATGTTACAATATGTAATGCACAAAAGTGCAATAAAAAAAATCAGATAGCGATAAAAATGTACTCATTAAATCCTTAAAAGAAAAACCTAGTGGTTGCTTGTGCATGTCAATGCATCATGACCCATATCAAATGAAAATAAGGACCTTGATCTTGATTCTAAGCAAATAATCATGAGATTGAACTACTACACAACAGTGAAGAATACCAATAGTTCTATTACACTCCGTTCTCTATAAATCAGGAGCACTAACCTCTCTCAAAATTGAGAAGTGCACCTCATGAGTAGACAATGCTAACATGATTAGACCATCATCCTGCAGCCATTGGGACAAAGGAATTTACCAACAGCAATATTTGAATATCAGTAGTGATTATAATTTCCTTTTCCTTGAACAATGAAGCACTTACCAGCCCATATAAGCAATGTCTTGTATTGGGATGAAAGCCTGCAAGATTTCTTTGTAGGCGAATATACGTCATGATTTTGTGCTCTCCTTCACCGAAACACTTGTATAAGAGACAATGACCTTCAAAATTGCAATCAAACACAATTAAAATACATGTAACAAGAAGGAGAAAAAGGAGAGACCAAAACATAATCCAACAAAAAAGAGCATATATCTGGAATAGAAGGCAAGAAAAGCATCAACAGTTCCTTATTTTTTTTTTAATTTCTATTTTCATGTTGATATGGTGCAGCAGCAAAAATGTGATCAGGGCATACCTTGATATTTCACCAGCCAGGATCATAGTTTAATTTCATGTGTATGTAATATTGAAGAGCAATTGACAGCGTCGCCATAAATTCCGTCCTAGGAGTAATTATATTTGAGTCACATGCTTCAGACATCACTTTAGGAGCTAAAACCCTACCTTCTTCCTCACACTGTTTTGTTAATCTTTCCTCTTCAGCCGCCTGACAAGTGCATGCAAAAACATTAAACCTCATTCTCGGCTTGAAAGTATGTTTTGTTGTGCTTATAAACATCTTATCTTTTGAATATTATTACCATTTTTCCTAACACTCACCAAATCAACTGCATCTTTGGCTTCCCTGAAACAACGGGAATGCTACTGGTTCATCTTAGCTCTTGGTGCAACACCATCTATAACAGGTGAAATTTGAATAAGATTCTCTATGCTACCAATAAAATTCCACATAGGAACATAAAATATTAAAAGAAGTAATCAAACAATTCAATCCTATCTGATTTTGGAAATATAGGTTGGCAAGAGTTGTCATTGATGTCAAGAAGAGTTCCGTAATGACCAGGGACTAACCAAGACAATATGGCAGGGCAAAACTCAGTAAAAGTCAAAGGAAGCAATGACATGGAATATGTGATGATGTGGAATGTGTGATGAGGCTTGAAACACTCGTGATGGTGTCCTGGATCATCAAGTAGTCATGGTTGCAATTTGACATCATTCTGGTAAGTTATGACAATTTTGTGCAAAACTGGAAAATGACCAAGTATAGAAAATTTGGTAAAAACTGCCATATAGAAATGCCCGCCATAATTTGTAGGAGAATGAAAATGCCCGCCCCTCATGGTCATCCCGAAGTACTTTTAGTGTATACCTAAAAATGGTCTCATTTTTCATTGATCATGTATGAGGAAAACATTATAGGCCTGCAAAAACAATGTTTCAGGCTGTTTTGCACTATTTTTATACTAGCAAAAACTGCATAAAGTGCCTCAGGGAAATGCCTGCCATTTTCTCTAGGAAGGTGATAAAAATAAAATGAAAGAATAATGTTGAATCTGGATGATAGGTTCATATTACCATGATTCATATTGTTTTAAAAATGTGTGAGGAGAAAAATACATAATTTCCAAAACAGGGTTAAAACCTGTTTTACTGCCTTTTTGTATGAAAATAAGAAAAAATGGCTCCAGAAAAATGCCTGCCATTTCCTGTAGGAGAAATATTAAATTGTTTTGAAGACATAGGGATCTATTATTTTTTATGTTTCATCCATCCATGGATTAATATCTCTCAAAAAGTCCTTGAGGAAAAAGATATCAGCTTGCCAAAACGCCTCTTAGCACAGTAAAAAACCAGAGTTTGTCAAAACTGTCTTACTGTTGAAAAACAGTGATGAAAAGCCATTTTTAAATGCCTGCCATAAATTGTATGTGGAAGGAAATGCCTGCACAATATGATCAAACTATAGCATGGTATTTTTCCTATCTAACCATGTCTCCAGTTTGTCTTGGAAGAAGCTGAGGAAGTAAATATTAAATTGTCAAAAGTGCTTCCCAGTCAGATTTGCACTGTTTCAGGAAAATGCCCGCCATGACTCAAAATAAGTCCTCAGAGGTTATGTAATGACCGCAGGAGCATTGAGGAAGCTCACTAGGATTTGAGTATGCTATCTTTTGCCTGCAGAATTGATGGTAAGATATGTTACAGAAATAAAAGACAAGTTGTTAATATTGAACAGTATTAAAATGTTAAAAAGAACATAAACTAGAGAATTTTGTAAACTAAGGAGTTGGTGAACTGTTAGAGCTATTTAAAAACGGAGTATGTCCTTTTATAAAAACACACATTTCCAGGAATGGAAACGCAGAAGGTGTTATGAAGAAGATATTAACTTAGTTTTTAAAAAGATTAAGCTACAGGAATAGAAAATAGTTTTTTATAAATCAAGGGTTTATTTAAAACAGATTTATAGTTTAATAAAGAGCATGATTGTTTTCAAACAATATGTTACAATTAAATAAAATAAAGGCGACTTTTTAAATGAAAACCGAATTAAAAAGAGTTTATGGTTTAAGTTAAAATAAAAAATAAAAAGCATGGTTGTTTTAAAACAGAGTTTTTACTGACAGAAGATTAAAAAAAAATGCAAGTTACAAAGTATGTGTTTGCTAAGTGCGTTTTGGTGAAAAGTCTCACAATGATTCTATCATGAGCAACTCATAAGATTTGTTGAACTTCACACCTGAAGCTTCAAGATTTTGGATGAATATGCATTTGGTTTCTTCTTGGTTAAGGACACAAAGACTCGATGGAAGCTATTCTAACGAATGAGTCCAATGATTTGACATTTAGTAATCCAATTATGACTTCTCTACTATAAAGAGACTATCAAATCAACATTGGAGAATACAATTCTACATGTCAATGTTAACAACAATGCACATTACAGGAGGAAAATAAGTTAGCTTATACATGTTGGATTTCTAGACTTTAAGGATTCAAATCCCTCTATCCCCATCCCAAACAACTGATCTAATTTCTCTGATTCCATTTATTTAAATCAATTCTCAATCAGTTTGTATGTTACATCATTTTTTATTATGTCCCTCTGATACTTTTTATTACAGAAGTCTTAAATATTGGGGAATATGGAAGAATTTAATGGAAAAGAATTCTACTCTGATCCTAGTAAGAATCTATTTAACCAATTCCATCCTTGAACCAAAATGGATGGAATATATTATCCAAATAATAGATATATAATTGCAAGGTTGACATCAATTCAAATCTTTTGGATGGGTATCTCTAAAATAGACTTGAATTAAAGTTCAGAAGATTCAATATTCTTTGAGAACTACCCGGTTTACAGTACATCTTTCCTGAGAGAGTAGATAAGATTTTAAAATCATGAAAACTGCTCCAGGACACCATATCTAACGATTTATTATGCCCTGTTTATTGCTCACTATTGAATGCAGACCCAGGTCCCACACAACACATCCCAAAGACAAGGAGCGGCAAAGAAGGAAGGGGGCCTGAGCAACCACATATGTTCATCTCACAACCGATCACACAGAAGGTGGACCGCTGACTTTGTGAATGCGCCCCCATTGGCCAAGCATGCATTTTCATCCCACAACCAATCACACACACCTAGGGTCTGTCACAACACCATCCCACAGAGGAGTAAAAGGGGTAAGCGAAACCATTGGCATAAGAATGTGTTGGATGTATATGCTGTAGCAGAAGTGACCTCAGAACCAATGTGAAATCATAATCACAAATTTAATTTAATCAGCGTCAAATTCCAATTAGCATCAAAATGTTTTGAGAAACGACCCTTGTTTGAACTTTGCAGCACATCCTTGAAATTTATTCTTCGATTAAAAAGTTTTGGCAGTTCACCATATTTACAGCTACTGCGTAAATTCGTTCTTAACATTAGATTACCCTCTTTTCAGTTCTACGGTCCCAAAATTTTAATTTGTAAAAAATATACAAGATCTGTTAAATAAATGCATACCTGGTCTTGGGGATGGAATCAGGGATGAATAATCTCGTTCATGTCTAGATAAAGATTATCGAACTCCATATTATTAGGGTTAGGATTGCTGGTATCGACTGGAATAGTAACGCCATTGATCTTGACAGGATCTTCCTCTGTAACGTCCATTACTATTAGAGGATATTTATCAGCCAACCATTTGTAAAATGCAGGAACACCCATATTTCCCTAGGTAAAGAATCCTTGCAGATGCTCTCCAAGAGAAAAGTCTGAAACAAATGTTTCTTATAGGATGCCTAAAAGATTGCTTGTACAACAATGGTGTTGTCCAGGACGATGGAAACTACAATTTGTTCTTCACTTGGAAAAGAATTGCTACGAAGACATAACAAAACAAGCAAAACAATCAAAGCCTCGCCTCCGCTCGAGAGTTTCACTGCAGAGTAAAATATACTTCACATGTATAGATATCTTGTATCAATAGCCTCTCTATTGGAGTCAACGAGAGTGGAAATATCTCGCCGACAACACAATAATCCAAAAGAAAATGAGTTCGTCGCTATTTAGGGTTAATCCTTACGCTTAGGTTTTTGTTCCTCGGGGTTTTGGTGTGTTCTTCTGTCCAAATGACGAGGAAATCACATGTTGGGTTCATTTCTCCATTCCACTTCAATGGACTCAATGAAATTTGATTTCAAGAACTATGATCACTTTCTCATATGTGTATTTACTTATTTAAGTTTTTATGCTGGGTTAGAGAGGTCATGCTTGCTTTTGAGTTTACTTATTTTTATTTGGTTTTTACAATAAAAAAATGAAATAGATCACAAATAACACTTTGAAAATATTTTTATCACCATATAGAAACAAAAAAAATAACATTGTTTGATAATAGGGAAAGATCAAATAGTTAATGGTTCTAAGAATATGTGGTGTCAATAAACATTTTTACAATACTTAAGCATAAGTTAATATAGCACGGAAAAAATACATCAAAACGCATTTAGGAGGCATATGCTATCACATAAGAAAATCATAACCATTTTCCACATAATTTCTTACTTGTTAGATCGATCCATAGGGTCATTCTTTTATAGCACCAAGATGTAACAAACTCTCTTCAAGTGAGGAAGACTACCTGGGTCATAACACATAATGGCCTCCATGATTTTCGCCTTGTTTTGTTCCATAGTCAGTTGTTATGTTCTAATTGCTCAACCAATTGAATGGTTAGTTGATTTTGTTCAAGAGCATGGTGTTCCAACACCCCCCCCCAATCAACATAATGTTATGGAGATTCAAGTGGTGAAATTACTTCTATAAACCCCACCATAATTGCAAATTCCTAAAGCCAAAGCATATCTCAAAGTTTCACGAACTTAACTTCTAATAAAGGCTTCATAAATATATCAATATGATCATCGATTATGCAATAAATAAGACCCACAAGTATTATACTAGTTGACATATGCAATGAACATGAAGCTCCACATGCTTCATCTTGCTATGTGTGATAGGATTGTTGGCAAATTTTGAAGTACTCCATTGGATTGGGAAGACATTTGAATACTGTCGCCCTTTGAGTTTCCACCAGTTAATTATAGTATGTTATGTTTAAGGGTGTAGGGAATAGCGGTAATGCTTGTAATAAACAATCAGGTAATTCCTCAAGGGGGTAGGTCCATGAAGCGTGGGAAATGGGGTCGGGACTTCTAGTATATTTATTCAGGCATGCAGAGCACACACATCCTTCATGGCACAATCGTTCCTGAATAGAGGTAAGTAGGAGGGCTTCAATCAATTCATCACCCAATTAAGCGATACGAGTATTAGTAAATCCCGTAGATCCATCAGTATATTAAGCACTAGTTGGAAATGCATTCCCAAATATATAGCTATATCTAGATCCATATGAGAAAGATGCAGTTCGATACCTAGAAGCACTAGCAACATCTGAGCCAGGACCAGTACCTGCGGTAGCTAGTTACATCCCTTACTACAGATCGAGATGCAGTTCAATACCCATAGCCTAAAGTATCAATAAAAATAGGAAAGACAACGACATATCCCTATGGATGAAGAGACATTTGTATGGCCTGAGGGAAAGTGAGGACATTAGATAAAATACTTAATCTCTTTCCTGTTAGTCATAATATTATGAGAATGGGGGGAGCAAAGTGATTGATAGACCTAACTTCTAACAACTTTTCTGGCCCAATAATCAATCTATTTCGGCTAGTCATGTAGAATACTACTATGTAATTAGGGGTAATAAATTGATCCACAACTAATCAGTTTTTATTATCTTATCGGGTGGAATGTTATAAAGAGATAAGAGATTTATTGCATAAATACAAAGTATGTCTTGCTCGAGGTTAGGAGGGCATATAATTTTCCATGATCACCATCACTTGGTCACCCTCTAAATCATGGACACCTCGATGAGCTCCATTGATACTGCTTTCTCAAAGGCTTCAGCCAAAATTCCTCTTCATTTCCCTTTTCACAAATAAAGTAGTTGTAATAGGGAGGGCTCGAGTGTAAAATCCAATTTGTAAGTTATCGGTTAGTCGCGTGTCAGCAGGGAATTTCTTCAATAGTGAATTGAATCTCTGATTTCAATCTTTGATGCGTTCTTTGTTCTCCATATTTATTTGTGAAAGTTCAATCATCAATGTATCCAGATTTTTTTATTATCTCTGAACTTCTCCAAGAAAGCAGTTTCAAACTAGCATTTGGAACGATACCGTTTGAAACCTGTGATCACAATTACATGCAGTTTTAGCCCTTGTTCGTAGTTGGGATTTATATTTATTCGTGGTTGTAACCATCACTTTAGCAAGGCTATTGAAATAACCAAATATGTGCTCCAAAGTCCCACTCGGTTTAGCTCCTTGAATGATGGTACAAAGTCCCCTTACTCCAGAATTCTGAGTTTTTTTAGCTGACTAGGGCTCAGAAGACAAACAAAAACTTGCTGGTTTTCCATTTCCGGGGAAGCTTTAGAGAAGAGGAAAGGTATCACAGGAATGAGCAGACCTGTCATGGAGATCTCCCTCAATTTCATCTCCTATTTTATATGATATTTTCCAATGCCTATAGACCCACCCATTTCTACAGAATACAATAATTTAGAGTTATGCAAACTAACCTTCAGGAAGTTCTGTGAAATAGGGACTTTCTTGTTCAAATCTTAGGATTGCACATTACCGCAGCAAGCTCATAACCAAGCCTTCAACAACCATTCTCTCAGAGGAAATACTTTCTTTACCTAACTTTTTGCACTGATCTATAGTAACGGCCTCTATTTTGTAGGCATCACCGAAGGACCTATTCTCATAACTTTATGTTATCATAAAAGCAAGCTAGGAGAATCATTATACTCCTCGGGGAAGAATCAATCACAAAAGAATGGTAGATCAGCAGTTTTGTGTCCCTATTGACTAAGACATTTTGCCGATGCTTCTTTCTATAGAACAAGGATTTTAAGTAGAGCAGTATGATGTGGGCCAGGGAATTATTATTTGACTTATTCCGGTTATTTCTAAGTTTGTCTGTTTTTATCGCCTGGGCCAAGATCTTGATTCGACCTCTTAAAACTACTAAATTTATTGAATCATTAGTTTCATAATTATGCTCCTATTAGATAAGTGCCCTTCCTCCCACTCGATACGACCCACCCCATCAATATTACGTCTGTATGTAATAAGGTCTGGAAAACCAAAAGGTTGGTAAGTGCTTCCAATAATGCACTTGAAAAGAGATGAGATGAATCATTGCAATTGATTCTAAATCAGGTGTTTTTGTTTGACAGATAGAGATATCCATCCATAAGGAATTACGTATTTAATGATAATTAGACTGGCAATAAAAATCTCACTATCCACCAGAACGACTGACTTCAATGATAGTTAACTGCTATATTCCCTATATATTTCCGTCTACAAGTATACGGTCTTGTCATGAACACTTCTTCCCATCATGTCATGGACACCTATCCATATTAATTTATTCATACACTCCTGATGTAGACCTTAGACCTGCCTCCCTTTTCACTTCATGGTTACCTCATCACATCTCACTTCATGTGCATACGCAACAAGGGGACTAATTGGTACAAATAGGTGAGTAGCTTAGAGCCAATTTACTCTACGCGTACTCTTGGCTATTGTTGATGGTAATAATAATTGTGTGACAATTTGCTTATTCAATGGTTAATTGCATGTCATCAATAAACACCATAAATCCAATGTTATCAACTGGAGAGCCCGGCTAGATATATAGATCTATTTATTTAAGTCTGGTAATAAATAGTACCTCAGATTCAATCTATAATAATAAAATATGCTAACCTCAAAATAGTGATGAAAGTGGATCGCTGCTAGCTATAGCAGCTTGTTACAACCCTCAAAATAGTGATGAAAGTGGATCGTTGTTGGCTGTAACAACTTGTTACAAACCTAATTCTTTGGCCATATTAATGGTTTAGGCTCTCTTTGGTAATGGAAACTGATAGAGTATGAAATCGATCCATTTTTTTTATGAGAAAATGTATCTCACACAAGAGTCCATGGCTCTCCCAAGTGTTGTGTGCTATATCATGGCTTTTACAAGAGCTAAACACTGCAGTTCAAGTTCATGCCTTCTTGGTAGACAATCTAAATCTTCTCAACAAGAAAGGTTTGTACAATAGTTGACTGCTTGACTAAGAATGAGCATAGTGATTTATTGTAGCTGTTGATGACGTCGTTTGGAGGAGATTTGTTCACGTATCAGCCATAGATACCTCGTTTGCAGTGGAACATGTGATTGGGAATGAAGTTTGCCTCCCAGCTAAATCACAGCTTTATCTTGTTGAGTATGATAACCACAAGAGCCAAAATCGTGACAGTTAATGTGCAGCAGCAGTAGGGTATGAAAAACCAAGGTATGAACCAATTTAACCCGATAGGGGAAATCAAAATCCAACTATCCAAGGGTATCTAAATATAAACATGCCTGTGAAGATGAAGGACACATTTCCCCAGTAATGGACAAGTTCTCATCCGTTAACATAGGGTACCACGCCAACCAAATTAACCTGATAGGGGAAATCAAATCCAAGAGTATTGAAATATAAACATGCCTTGGAACGTTAAAGTGGGGGTGGCAGAATGCATATTCAAAGATAATTGGATTGTTCCGAAGAGCTGGAGCAGTACTGATAGAGAACAATGTTGGAGTAACGGGTATTGGCAACTATCATTGGCCAAATTGTTGTATATCCAGCTGCCAAGACTTTAGCCACAGACCGCATCTCTAAATCTGCTAATTGAGTTCTGGAATTAACCCTTGTTAGACGCGATCATGTCACTTTTAAACTTGATTTTATAGTGCATCTGTTTGAAATATATGTTTATTGTTGAATATTTTTAGTTATGAGATATGTTTTTATTGTCATTTTTGTTCACATATTTGATGAATGAAATGAATATTTTATTGAATAATTTCTCTATGATAGACTTGCTTGAGCACGCTCTATACCTTGAACATAAATATATAGGGGAAATCAAATCCAAGAGTATCCAAATATAAACATGCCTTGGAACATCAAACTTGTTGAAATATTGTAACTTCGAAGAATATTCTATATGTATTTCTTTGTGGTCCCCGATGGTCCTACCAGGAGAACCACTTGTATTACTTTGTACCCCGATGCTCCTAGTCGGAAGAACCAATAAGAGTAATGAGGCAGTCCCCTCTAATTGTAAAGATGGGTCATTAACACCGCAGTGTGGTTACTTGAGCCTACATGTGTAACTCAAGCCTACATGATTAACTCGAGCCTACATGACAGATGAGTTAACTTAAGTGAACGGGTGAATATAAATAGAGGTGTAGTGCTCCTCATTTGGAACACACACTCTCACTTGTGTAGTGCATCAGTGGAGAAGAGAAGTAGCCGGAGAAGGAGGAGGATCAGGCTTTGATCTCCTTACTGGTTTTATCTTTTATCTCTTTGGGGCATCTGTATTGAGGAAGCTTTTGCTGGGTTTTTCCCTTTAGGGTTTTACCAGGATAAATATTTGTGTTCCTTTTGTATGGTTGTGCTTGTCTATCTTTCAGTGATCCTGTTTATATGCTTTTGTTATGAAAATGAAATTAAATACTGATGTCTTAGCTAAGCATATGAAAATTTAACATGGTATCAGAGCCACCCTGAAAGAAGACATTGGGAAGCTAAAGAATCTATGGCTTCTTATTTTTTTGGGTCTCTATCCATGATCGATCAGCAAAAGAAGGCTAGACTGACTCTCCATTGAAGGGCGCATCTTTCTGTCGAAGCAGAATTCGATTCCGAGCATTTTCAGTTTTGGTGCGGAAAATTAGGGATTTCTACAGAAGAAGAATTTTTGAGTGAGCCCAGCATAGGATTTTTCTCCTCATCAAAATCGAAGTTTAGAGACCTGGATCAAGAAATTTGGTTGGGTGAAACTCCGGGAAAGTCAAACCCTAGTTTGACCCCGATCTGAAAAAAAACCCTAAATACTAAAAATGCTACGTTGTGGTACATTCACCATATCTTGAGATTGGCGAAGGATCAGGAGTTAAAAATTTCAGAGGCTGAATATAAAATTTGGATTTACACTGTGTCCAAAATTCCGCCTCAGCTTCGCTATATTCTTGGAGATATGATCCCTCCATGTCAAGGTTCCAGCCTCTTCCAGAATTCATCCCTAAAAAGGACACCTGGGGAGAATTGCTGTAGCATGGGCTAAAGAGGTCCAAATGGAATTCCTGAAGATGTTCCAGAAATAGCACGGCCTTTACTTTCTTTTTTCCAAATTTTGGAACCTGAAGATGAACCGGTGACACGTGGCATGCCGTACAACTTCACTGTTCTGAACAGTCCTGTAACAGGTCACCTTGGGAAAATGATCATAAATCCCAATAGGTGAAACAAATTCTGATGAAACCTATTCTGTGGGATCAGGGACATGTGAGGTTACCTCAGTGAGAAATTCCAGACACAGAGGAGCAGTAATTTCAGAGATATCACAGTAACAGTAACAGGCATTTCTGCAGAAGAAATTGGAAAACTAGGGCTTCCTGTTCCGAGAGCTTCCCTCAACTGTTTTCCAAAAAGAAGTACATTGGATAGCTCCATTTGAAGAGATATATCTTTCTATCCAATCAGATCTGAAATATTCCAAGTTTTTTAAATTAGGGTTTCTCTGACAAACCCTAGATCAGCCAGCTCCGGAAGCAGGACGAACACCTCAAATCGGTAAGATCTAATCTTTTCCTATTTGCATTTGAGGTTCTCATTTCAAAATGATCTATCACATCAGCTTGATGATAATCTTGGTGAAGTTGAAAACTTCCAAGCATGGAAGTATTTTATCTCTCTAAAGAAAATGAATTGAACACCTACATGAGTAGAGAGGTTCCAGTTCTAGAGGGAGATGAGCCTCAAAGACTTACACAAGAAGAACTTGATCAAGGCCAAGAAGATCATTGTTGATTCAATCACAAATCAACTTATACCACAAGTGTCTTCCCTAAAGACACCAAAGATGTTTGATTCCTTGATCAAGCTATTTGAAGATAAGAACTTAAATCAGAAGATGGCTTTGAGAAAACAGTTGAAGAATGTGAAGATCCAGAATGCAGAACAACTTGAAGCAGTAGAAGAAGAAGTATGCAGAAGTGGTGATAGCCACCTTGAATGGCCTCCCAGGATCATGGGATTCATTCATGTGAAGAATGTATGCCAGAAGTAAGTGATTACTTTCATCTCAACTAATAAGAAGAGAAGAACAAGATGGGAGAAATTGAAGATCAAGCTCTCACCATTCAAAGAAGATCCCTCAAGAGATGAGGAATATGAAAAACTCAATTCTTGAAGAACCTCTTATTCATCTTATCATTTGGATAAGAAATGATGATTTCATGAATGAAGAAGATGATAAAGTAGAATGATCAAGATGGATTCTACCCATGAAACAAATAAAAGATAAGTATTCAATTGCCATTTCAGGATATTGTTTTGTTATAGATTTGATTGTATTCAGTTGATGTGTTATGCATGATAGATTGTTTACATTAATACTACTAATATGCATGTGATGGATAAGTATCTCATGGCGCTATACAACTCTCCAATGCTACTTATCAAACCTCTTTGCTGACATATTGGATTAGTGCACAATCTCAATGATGCCATGGTAGAGATGGAAGGCATCTAGAAAGTTTCTGTGAAATATGGATGAATGTTGTATTGGCTAAATAGTTGCATGATGCATAAGAATTTGTCGTTATGCATATGTTTTATGAAATAGTTCTAACCATGCAACTGGTGCATTTGAATTGTAGGAAAGGTCCTATACAACCTCCTACAAGAAAATAAGGACGAGACTTGTTCCAAAGAGCAAGTGATGACAATTCAATAAACATGAATCTGAAGCTCCCAGGGTCAGAGACACCATGACAGAAGAAAGAGCTTCAGAGAGTGGTAGATCCACCTCAAAGGATGAAGACCACCATGGGTATGAGAGATAACTCAAGATGAAGAAAATAATGCTATAAAAGAAACTATGATCAAAGAATAATAGTTGATCATGGGGAATGATGTATACGATATGATTTCGAGACATAAAGGGAAGTACATAGTATCCTCCATATGGATCTACAAGAACAAGTGTACAAAGAAAGGTTCGTGATTTGCCTCAGAAAGAATAGACTATGACATGACATACCCTATTGACCAGTATATATCAAGCATAGAACCACCTGTATAGAATGAAGAAGGAAGATAATACTCCACTTTAGGGGGAGTGACTACAGAATATATCTGAGTTCGACACGGTATGACATGATGGATAGCTTCTTGATGGATCGAGACTTTACCAAGAGTAAAGTGGGTTCCAACCTTCAAAGTTGAATGTAGAATACTAGGATATGTTGATGATCTGACAAGACGAACTCATGGAAGATGTTATGATGAAAGAATACTAGAATGATGTATGGGATATAGTTCCCAAACCAGAAGGAAAGAGTATTGTATCCTCCAAATGGATATACAAAATAGAGCATGCATCTGATGGAAGTATCGAGAAGTATAAAGCAAGATTTGTGGCCAGAGGTTTCACTTCCTTCAGAACTATCATGGTAGTTTCTTCCATGGTGAAGTAAAGACAAGCCTTCCTTAATGGCATGATTGAGAAAGAGTTTTACATCGAATAGTCATGAGGATTTGAAGTTGAAGCCAGATGGAATCACATATGCAAGTTGAAGAAGGCCCTCTATGGCCTGAAGCAAGCTCCCAGAGCTTGGTATGGAAGAATAGATAGTTTCTTGTCGAGCATGGGATTTACCAAGAGTAAAGTTGATCCTAACCTTTATCTCAAGGTTGTAGAAGATGGACTTGTCATCCTGTTATTATATGTGGATGACTTATCCTTGATAGGAAATGAGAAACAGATCATGGAAAGCAAGAAGAAACTAGCAGAAGAATTTGAGATGAAAGACCTTGGGTTAATGCATTATTTCCTAGGTCTGGAAGTATGGCAAAGTTCAGAAGAAATATTTCTCAACCAGGGAAAGTATGCGGTAGAGATATTGAAGAGATTCAATATGTTGGAATGCAAAGTCATGGCCACGCCCATGGACTCCAACCTGAAGCTGTTAGATGATGACTCATCAGAGTTAGTGGATATGACTCATTACAGATAGATCATTGGGTCATTGATGTACTTAACAAATACCAGACTAGACATTTGTTTTGCTGTGAACACCTTAAGTCAATATCTTGTTCAACCAAGACGGGTTCACCTAGTAACTGCAAAACATGTGATGAGATATCTAAAAGGGACTATAGACTTTGGTTTATATTATGATGGAGCCATGAGTATAGATTGTATGGCTACACAGATGCAGATTGGGTTGGAAGTATCTCAGACAGGAAAAGAACATTAGGTAGATGCTTTTGTTTGGGGTCTGCTATGAGTTCATGGTTTAGTAGGAAACAGTCCAGTGTTTCTCGTAGATGGCTGAAGCAAAATACATAGCAGATTGCTCTACTAAGTTGTGAAGCCATATGGCTTCGGAAGTTGATATCAGGTCTCTTTGAACTGAAGATGGATACTACATTGATTCTATGTGATAACGAGAGTTGTGATAACAGAGAACCCTGTGTTCCGTCGTAACACATAGAAATCCGGTATTTCTACATTCAAGATAAAGATGCAGATGATGATGTTTCAGTATTTACATACTGTAGATACAGATGATGGTGATTTAGTATTTCTATACTGAATATAGAGATGATGATGATTTCAGTATTCCCATACTGAATATATAGATGATGTTTCAGTATTTACATACTGTAGATGCAGATGATGGTTCCTGATGATGATTTCAGTACTCACATACTGGAGATACAGATGGTGATAGTTTAGTATTCACATACTGAAGATGTAGATGAAGATGGTTTAGATGATGATGCGCTGACAAAGCCTCTGTCTTTGGTAAAGTTCAAACACTTTCGAGACAAGCTTGGTGTGGTTCAGAAAGACCTTCCCCGAAAGGGGGAGTAGTGATGTTGCAGTGGGATTGTATCATCCCTGGGCACTTGCCCAAAAGTGACCCGGAGACCTCGATCTTCGAGAATGAAGAGGGATTGTATCATCCTGAGACATATGTCCAAAAGTGATCCGGTGAACTCGGTCCTCGAGAATGAAGAGGGATTGTATCATCCGGGGACATCTATCCAAAATAGATTTGGTGACTTCAGTCTTTGTGAATGTGGTGGGATTGCATCATCCCTGAACTTCGGTTCAAAATGTATCCGGAGGTCTCGGCCCCCGTGAATGTGGTGGGATTGCATCATCCTTGAACTTCGGTTCAAAATGTATTTGGAGGTCTCGACCCCCGTGAATGTGGTAGGATTACATCATCCATGAACTTCGGTTCAAAATGTATCCGGAGGTCTCGGCTCTCGTGAAAGTGGTGGATTGCATCATCCCTGAACTTCGGTTCAAAATGTATCCGGAGATCTCGGTCCCCGTTAATGTGGTAGGATTGTATCATCCTTGAACTTCAGTTCAGAACAGATCCGGTGACTTCGGTATTCAAGAACGTGTGTTGATCCCGTAATTCCTAGAGGAAGGATTGTCTGAGTCCCACATCTGTGTTGATCCCGTAATTCTGAAAGGAAGGATCATTAGTAACTCCGTAAAGACCTAAATCCCGTAATTACGAAAGGAAGGATCATTGAATTGATCTCGTAATTCCAATAGGAAGGATTTTCTGATTTCCACAGATGTGTTGATCCCGTAATTCCAATAGGAAGGATTGTCTGAGTTCCACATCTGTGTTGATCCCGTAATTCTGAAAGGAAGGATCGTTAGTAACTCCGTAAAGACCTAAATCCCGTAATTCCAAAAGGAAGGATCATTGAATTGATCCCGTAATTCCAATAGGAAGGATTGTCTGAGTTCCACATATGTGTTGACCCGTAATTCCAATAGGAAGGATTGTCTGAGTTCCACAAATGTGTTGATCCCGTAATTCTGAAAGGAAGGATCGTTAGTAACTCCGTAAAGACCTAAATCTTGTAATTCTGAAAGGAAGGATCGTTAGTAACTCCGTAAAGACCTAAATCCCGTAATTCCAAAAGGAAGGATCATTGGTAACTCCGTAAAGACCTAAATATTCTGAAAGGAAGGATCATGTTGATGTTTTTATGATAATGATGATGTTTCTGATCGAAAGATTAGATGTTGCTGATGATGATGATGTTCTCTGATCGAAAGATCAGAAGTTGCTGATAATGATGATGTTCTCTGATTGAAAGATCAGAATATGATGATGATGCTGTTACTAATGATGATGATGTTCTCTAATCGAAAGATCAGAATATGATGATGATGATGTTTCTCTGATCGAAAGATCAGAAGTTGCTGATGATGATGATGTTCTCTGATCGAAAGATCAGAATATGATGATGATGATGTTTCTCTGATCGAAAGATCAGAAGTTGCTGATGATGATGTTCTCTGATCTAAAGATCACAATGTGATGATGATGATGTTTTCTGCTCAGAAGATCAGAAATTGCTTATGATTATGATGTTGCTGATGACGATAATGTTTTCTGATCGAAAGATCAGAATGTGATGATGATGATGATGTTTCTGATCAAAAGATCAGAATGTGATGATGATGAGATCCTGATGATGATGATGCTCTATTATCAAAGTATGATGACGATGACGTACTGATCGAAAGATCAGAATATGATGATGAGTTGATGTTAGAGTATGATGATGTTCGGTTGATGATGGTTCTGATCAAAGATCATAGGCTGATGATAATGATGAGTCTAATTGAAAGATCAGAGTATGATGATGATGTTGTTGTTGATCGAAAGGCCAAAGTGCTGAAGAAGATGTTGCTAATCTAAACGTCAAAGTGTTGAAGATGATGTTGCTAATTGAAAGGTCAAAGTGTTGAAGATGATGTTGCTGATCGAAAGGTCAAAGTGTTGAAGATGTTGCTGCTGATTGAAGAGTCAAGATGTTGCTGATCGAAGCGGTCAAAGTACTAATGATGCTGAAGACTAAAGATTGAAGATGAAGGCTACATGATGTTGAAAAGATTCCAATGATTTATAGATGTATCACCTTGATGATGTTGATGATGTCCTCTATCTCTTTCCTATTATTGTTGTTGTTGATGTTGTTATAGAATACCCTTCCTGTTAAGGGGGAGTGTTGAAATATTGTAACTTCGAAGAATATTCTATATGTATTTCTTTGTGGTCCCCAATGGTCCTACCGGGAGAACCACTTGTATTACTTTGTACCCCGATGCTCCTAATCGAAAGAACTAATAAGATTCATGAGGCAGTCCCCTCTAATTGTAAAGATGGGTCATTAACACCCTAGTGTGGTTACTTGAGCCTACATGTGTAACTCGAGCCTACATGATTAACTCGAGCCTACATGACAGATGAGTTAACTTAAGTGAACGGATGAATATAAATAGAGGTGTAGTGCTCCTCATTTGGAACACACACTCTCACTTGTGTAGCGCATTAGTGGAGGAGAGAAGTAGCTGGAGAAGGAGGAGGACCAGGATTTGATCTCCTTGCTGGTTTTATCTTTTATCTTTTTGGGGCATCTATATTGAGGAAGCTTTTGCTGGGTTTTTCCCTTTAGGGTTTTCCCAGGATAAATCTTTGTGTTCCTTTTGTATGGTTGTGCTTGTCTATCTTTCAGTGATCCTGTTTATATGCTTTTGTTATGAAAATGAAATTAAATACTGATGTCTTAGCTAAGCATATAAAAATTTAACAAAACTGTACATTTCCCTAGTTAAGGACAAGTTATTATGGGTTAATATGTGAGACTTCCAGCTGGAAAAAAACCAAAGATGACTCATTCCCAAATTGATTGCTATTGTGTTTAAGACTTTATTGGTTTAGGAGTTTAATCAAACAGTTTGCAAATATCACAACAATTGGCACAATTGAAATTCTATTGGATTCAACATTAAGCAACATTACATATATTCAAATTAAGACATGATCTATGTTATTGCAGCAAATAAGCTTAGTACAGATGGAACCTGACTGATATAGATGACTATTTGTTGCAGCTCATTGTGGGTAAAAAAATGATTTGCTTGCCCCCAATATTGTTGTAGCATCCCTCTCAATTGTGCCCAACTAGTTCGATATGACCCCAGCCAATGAATATCCTTAGGAAGAGTGCCCCAACAGAGTTTTAGAACGCTGGTAAAGTATTTTCAAAGGCGGAAATCTCAGAATGTAATGCCCTAGATTTCGTTTGTTTAGAAATCTCATAAAATGTGTCCAATACACCTTGGCGGCCCCTCCCTCAATAGTAAACAGCAGCAGCGATCAACTGTGGATGAGAATGCACCCCCGAGAAAACACTGCGTCCCCCATTTTTAGATTCACAACTCCAAAGGTGTGCCCCCATGGCAAACCTATGTCAACATAGAAAATCATCTTCCCTTCTTTGCATAAGATGGGATATATCTGATCATGGAGAAGAAAATGAGTACTGCCCACTTTTGTGTCTTGGAAAACCTATTTTTTTAAATATTTTTGCTCAGATCTAGTTTGTTGTTCAGTGAAGAGAGAAAAGCTTCCTTTGATAGATCGAGAAATCCAGTCAAAACTCGTAGCCCCAAAAATCCCCACCTGTGTTGGAATTCTCCCACTATTCGAATCCAATGAAATGTCATGCAGAATCATTGTTGTTTTTTGCATTATGTTTTTTTTTTTTTTTTTTAGTCTTTGTTTTACTTTTTATATTTTTTCTTTAATGTTTTTATTTTTAATTTTTATTTTCTATATGGATATATGCATTTATTTTACATTTTTTATAAAAAATAATTATATATGTTATTTCAAAGATGATGTTGATGAGGATGAAGATGACAAGGACAAGGACAAGGAGTATGATTAAGAAAATGACAATGGTGTCCATGATGATAATGAGGATGATGATGTTTATGATGGCAATATTCATTATCGTAAGATTTGGTTTATTGGGCCAAAGCATGAGCTTGGATTGTGTGATGCTAGTTTGGGAAGGCAAATAATGGAATTTTCCCTTTTGTTTAGATGTTTTGTTCATTACAATTAATTGTAAGAAATCGTATAATAGAGTGGAGTGATGACAATGGTGATGAGATGATGTTGGCGACGACAATGACAATGGTGATGTTTAATATGATGATGACAACAAAGATGATGATCATCATAATAATCAAGATGACAAGAACAATGATGATATTAATGATGACCTCGATGATGGCATTAATTGTTATCATTAGAATGAGGATAATGATAATGATGAATGTAGGTAAGATACTATGGTTCCACACCCATCCGTTGTGAGATTTAATGTTGGGTGAAGTTCGTCATCACCAAATACCCCATGTATCTAGAAGCAAGGATGTAAGAAACATTATTTTCAACAACGAAAAAAGGGAAAAAGAAGGAAAACCATAACAAAACTCGTTGTTGTTCAGTACTGAAATGGGTAGAATGTCCAAGTTCTAATAACCACTAGTGGAGATATCATTATAAGGAGGATTTATCATCAGTTTGTTGAAAGGGCATATTTTCAGAGATAAATATGTCAATTCTATTACCTATCTCTTTGAACACCTCGTTGGTCCAGCACTCAATCATAAGGCCTGGGAGCTTGACCCAAAAAGGGATATAATCATCCCTCTCCTTCCACACATTGAAACATGTACTCCATAACCATATAACATTAGGCTCATTGGTGAAGAGTCTACTTGCCACAAGCAATTTAGAATGGCCAGGTCATCCTCCTTTTCACATGTCACTGCAAACCATCCTCACATCAAGATGAAGCCCTTTGGTGTGTAACCAAATAAAGCTTTTCAATTCTTTTCATATAATTTATGGTATCACGTTAGGTGAAAACTTGAATCTATTGTTTGACATGATCCATTGCCTATTTTTTGTGTATGATCTTCACATATTACATGGTATGCTAGGAAATTTTCTATTGAACTCAAGTGCTTGTGATAAAATTCATAACCATGCATGGACAATGGTCTTTAGAGGATTGGGTGTGCATAGTAGGAATATCATAATGCTATTGAGGTATTTGTTGTGCTCTCAAGCTACATTGTTATCTTGATATTCAAATTTTCCAAAAATAAAAATAAGATTGTGCTCTCTCAACCTAAGTATATAGAATGTTTTGATTTACTAGTTTTAGAATGACAATTGCAACATTGGACAACAATTTACTTCACATGTTACTCTATTGGTCAAAATAAAAATCATTACATTGCCTTGAAATTCTCCTTAACTTGTCAAAGTTGCATCTTTCTACAAAGATTGTATGGTTTGACCATTATCACCCAAGTGCTATCAATGACCCTACATCCCTCCAAGTCTTCTTTGCTTGTAAGCGATCTTTTGTAAAGAAACCTAGTTCTAGTGTTATCATGCACTACACAAAGTGTTTTCCGAAGGCACTTTGCACAATTGAATGATATGGCACAACTATACCCAATAGCTATAAAAGGAAGAGAGCTTCACTACTTGGGGAGGGGGGCTCTTGGAGATTTAAAGAGTTTATTTGCATATCAAAGCCATTTTTTCCTATGAAACATTGTGGATATCCACTAAGCATTGGAGTAGGAGAGATCATTACACTCTATCATGAACTTCCTTGCTCTCATGGTCATGTCAAAGAGGGAATTATACTCCACCATGAACTCCATTTCTCTCATGGTAATGTAGCCTTGGCTTTGTTGCAAGCCCTTATTTAGGGATTCGTCTCTACCATGTGAAGACCTTGTTTTCTTTTCACTACAACTACCATTTACTGAGGTGGGAATCCTTGCTCATATCCATTTCATATGTAAGGAATATCTTCCTTGGAAATACCTCAAACCACTTTGCAATCATAAGTGAATCAATCTAATCACAAATTCTTGATCATTTCCATTTGCATCTGACCAAAAATACAAAAATACATTTCGATTTAGACATTTTTCAACTATTTATTGTTCAGATTTTGCTATATATTTAATCAAATCAAATTGTAATTTTTCAATCTTGAAATTACATTTTGATGTATAAATATTTCAACGTTGAAATTACATTTATTATATTACAATTAATATATTTAATATGTATATAGTAGAGAGGAATTCATAAAACCCTTAATGCATAATGTAATAATCTCAACAATTAATATAAGAAACAAAAATATAGAAAACAAAACAACCAGTTTAGACTATGTTGAAATAAAATACAAAACAAAATGTCAAAAAATAAAACCCAACCTTGAAACCCTCGGCCCTGAGGCAACTCCTTGACCTTGAGGCATCAGAGATGGGCATCAATCCATTGGGTGCATGCATCCTACCCGTGGTCGACTATGCATTCGTCTCTTAGCCTCTTAGCATTGGGGAAAGCACAACATATGCTCTTCTTCCACTTAACCTCGACATTTGCTTTTGCTTCATGTGTCTTCCATTCCCATTTGAAAACCCCGACTTCGAAGGGATTTTGCATACTTCCCGACCAAGTTTCGTGGACGAAAACATAAATTGTGAAATATATTCACTGGGTTTTAGCTGTGATGGGAAGACGGAAATGTAAATTATGAAATATATTCACCGGGTTTTAGTTGTGATGGGAAGATGGAAATAGTCCAGAGTTCAGTGATGCATGAATTATTTTTTTCCTTTCCTAGTGGCAACTTATTCCAAACAACATGCGGCACGAATATAAATGGCGGTGTAAATATGTTTTTTTGGGGGTTGATTAATATGAAGATGAATGAAAAAAACTCATTTAAATGTCGCTTCCTTCCAAAATCATCAACAACCACATCCCTCCAAAGTCCACTCGTTCACAATGTGTATGAAAAAGGTGACATACTTTCTATTCTTTCCATACATTCAATGTGTGTTTGCACACAGAGGTCATTAATGAAGCTACAAACTAATGCTCCAATGTCCACTAAAGATATAACATTTTCTAAAAAGGTTTGGTGTGTCATAGCAAGTTGCAACAGCCTTATAACTTTTAACAATAAGTTTATTATGATAATTGTGACATAGGTTATGCATTCACAAGTTCTATAAACAACGATTGTAATCACTACTCTCAAGTCTTGTAATGTAGTGTGGCATTGTTTACTTGTGAGGTGTCGAATGATAGTTTGAAGGTTTATGTGTTTATTCTTGTTCATCTTTATGAATTTTAACTGATGCCTTAGGGAAATTCGATAATGGAGATGGTGATAGCATAGGGCATTGTAGTTATTATATTTAATTGTTAAACATTCAGTGTAATAATTGATGTAATAGCGTATGTTTTGTTAATATATTATTTGTTTTTTTTCTAATATATTATATTATATGGTTTGTATGTAATATTAAATGTTTTGTATGTAATTAAAAAATTATATGTTGTAAATTACTCTATATTGTATAAAACTATTATGTGTTTATTATATTTTTTTAATATATATTATAATGATTAATAGATGGCTACAGGATATGACGATTGATTCAACAAATACACTAGAAAATTAGTGCAGTGAACATGAGGTTTGTCTTGGTGATATTACATGTGATGAGAACTTTGATACTTTTTTATGCAGAAGTTTTTTTATTTCATGGAAATAAATAATTAATGCATGTTGTTGATTTTTTTAGTTTGCTACTTCAATTGGAGAAAGTGGAAATTTGATGCATTCTGCTAGGGAGCAACAACAAAGTGTATGTAGAAGTCAACCTCCTACTGTTAAATCACGTAGAGGATAGTGGGTGGAAGAATATATGACAATGGATTCTATAGATACAATAGAAGCACAACACACTGAACAAGAGGTTGGTAATGATTATTCTACATGGGATGAATATTTTGAGAAAATTGTTGTATGTGGATGTTATGAATGTCATGTAAAGAAAGAATTCAAACGTGGTATTGTACAAATACATTACATAAATGATGATCTTCAAGTGGGTACTATGCCTCCTACAATTGATTCAGATCCAATAGGAATTATGGTAAGCCCATCCTCATATTTTACATAAGACACATGTATAAATAATATAGTCACATTTTGAATATTTAATTTCAAAAATTAATATTTTTTGTTATGAAGTACCTATAGGAGATGGTTCGTGGTTTAAACTTTCCAAGGTCACCTACTTCTAGCTTAGAGGGTGATGAATTTCAATCAACGGATACATATAACAATTCCATTTGCACATATAACAACTCAGAAGATGAGAAAGTCATGAAAATGAGTAAGAGAACAAGAACAAGTTTAAAGATGCATAAATTTCTCTCACATGTCATTATGAACATAGTTCGATTAGGATCAGTCTGTATTGAGAAGTATTATGACATGCATCATCATCGTGGGCATATGGTACATCAACATCATCTTGATCATTATCCTCATTATCATCCTCATCTTTAGCATTAAGTACATCATTGACAAAATCATCGCCATCATTGTCATTATGGTCACTCATATGCCATTAGTGTTCTTAATCACTCATCGCCATTAGGATTCATGTCATGTAATTGTTAAGGTCATTTATATGTCGTTACAGTCATTTGGATGTTAATAGGGTCGTTTAGATGTCGTTATAGAATTTTTGGTGCCATTAGAATCAATCAGGATCCAAAAGTGCTACCACATGCATAATCATCGTTGACATCCACATCGTCATCATCATCATACAATAAATCGACATCATTGTCATCGTTGTATTCATCATCAATATAATTGCAATAATACTAAGCAAGGAACCCTAATAACTCATATGAATGGATGATATAGTCTTATACTTATCAAATCATATCCATACAGTCCATCATAATTATCGCAATGCATCATCGTCATGTTGTTAGGGCTAATCAAATGCCATTAGGGTCTATAAAATGTGTTGGGGACACCCAAAATTGCCATGATTATGATCATTTAGGTGCCACTATTATAAATCAAGATCCAAAAGTACTATCACATAAATCATGATCATTGACATCGACACTGACATTGATCACTGACATTGACATTGATAAATCTGACGTTATGTCAGACGTTTTCCAAACACAATTCCTAGCTCTAAACCTAGGGAAATTCCTAGTGTTATTGCGGACATTTTTTTGGAGGCTATTTTGGGTGTTATATGCGATGCTTTTTTGGACGCTAATTGGGACGTTAATTGAGATGCTAATTATCATCCAAAATAGTGCCAACTTTTAAATTGGGACACTAATTGGGATGTTAATTGGGATGTTACGTGGGACGACAATTTGGATGCTAATTGGGATGCTACATGGGATGACAATTTGGATGCCAATTGGGATGCTAATTGGGATGCTAATTGGGATTATAATTGGGACTCTAATGATTCATCCAAAATAGCGCCAAATTTTAACTTGGGACGCTAATTGGGATGCTAAATGGGATGCTAATTGGGATGCTACTTGGGACGCTACTTGGGACGCTAATTGGGATGCTACTTGGGACGCTAATTGGGACGCTACTTGGGATGCTAATTAGCGTCCCAAATAGCGCCAAATTTTAAAAAGGGATGCAAATAATGCCATTAAAAGCACCATCCCATGTAAAAGCGTCCACTTTCTCCAAAAAATGATGAAAAATACACGAAATTTGATAGTGGATGCTAAAAAGGAAGCTAAATGAGACGCTAATCACAGGGTTTTGTTGTAGTGTTATAAAGAGTCATCTAATACTTGGGTAATTATAAAGAGTGCATAATGACCATAAAGTATTTGTAATCATAAATTATCAAGATATGTGTCCATGTTTTTCATAATGGTTTGGTGTGCACCTCTTAAACTATAATGACAATGTGGTATCGACATTTACGTTAGGCCCATAATTCATATAATATTTGGGTTATTAAAAGAATAAGGGATTCAGACCATGGATTTTCACTACTACTTTGTCTATGCCTTTTATAACCACTGATGTGGAGCTCTTTAATAAAAATGGCATTGCGACCATCATATTTTATGTTTCAAGCTCATATTTCATTACACTGAAGGTTTTATTAAGGGGACAATCCTCCTCTGAATTTCATCGTCTATCGACGCCTCATGAGGATCCTCCCCCTGTCCACCGCTCAAATGCTAATGAGGATTCAATTTTAACACAGTTAGATTATCTTACAATAAATATTTTATAAATATGGTTGGACAAGTATCCAACGCACGTTTACGTGTCCTTTTCGACGACCTTTCCAATGTTTAATCTTCAATTTGTTGCTTTTATTATATTTTCACAGCTAAAGTATTCAAACAAGCACAAAATAAATTCTGGAAAATCGTTGTTGTCGCTACAATTTGGAAATTACTGAGTTAGGTTCGAGTTGCTTTCTAATCTAGGGCTTTTATAATAAAAAATATGAAAGAATAAATCCTTAACATTTGGAAGTCTCGAGGCTAGGTGTTATAGCTAATTTTACCACTCCAGGTGAATCACAATTGTATGGCCTTACCCTATCCCTCTGCAGACTCCTTAGACCCCTTGGACCATTTTTTGTCCTTTGATGTTTCCTTGACCATCCCTAAAAACATGTGAAAATTAATACAAGCGACTTTTAAACCTATAATCGTGTATATACGCGGGTTTGACCCTAAAACCACGTACATCGAGATGTGTGCATAATCCAAATCCTCTTGGAGTTTTCCTTGACATGGATCCGACTCACTTGACTCCTGGCCTTCCATATGCCTTGAGATCACTCAGATTCGACCTTTCATTACCCCTTTGAAAATCTATATAAGGAACTCTTTGGTACATTGAAGGCATAAGAGAGAATTGAGAGCAAAGAAACTATAGTCCATTGTTGCCAGAACTCGTGCTTGAGTCTGCATCCATTTGTCCCTTGGATCACTTTTGTGTTCTTCCCAAGCTTTCCTTTTGCTTGTGAGCTTGTTATTAAGAGATGGAGGATTGAGGCAGTGAAGGCCCAAGTGGGGGATTCAGTTTCTCCAATTCGCAGACGTGCCGACAGAGGTTGTATCCATTGTAATCTCCAATTTTATATTAATAGAAATATCTTTTCCTGTCCAATAATGTATGTTTGAATGAATATTTTATCCATGGATGATTTCAAATGCTTATACATTGTTGATTATATATGCTAGAATAGATCTAACACCAATATATATAGTATTATTGTCTTGTTTACTTGTTGTTAAGGAAGTGATTTATCAATTCAAGCTGAAGTTGGAAAGCTCAACGGGGATCTACTTCAACCGTCCGGAATAAGGTACGAGGTCTGATCCTTTAGTGTTAGATATTTAATTTCTATTGCATATTGGAAAGGATTGATTTTTGGAGTCAAGCCGTCTGTTGTGGTACCCCAAGCCATAGGAATTTCTCTCCATAACAGAATTGGTGACTCCGTTGGGGAGTTCCTAGTAGTTTTCCTTTGGGGGTTTTCTATCGGCATTCAATGGCTTTGAATTGCTCTTTTTCTCTTGTTTCTGTGTCGGGTCTGGGGGCATGTTTACCTGGTAGTGTCTGATTGGTGTGAAATTTGTCTCAGCTTGTCTGTTTGAGTTTATTTTTGTGCACCTTTCTTCCTGTATGTGAGTTTTGAACTCACAGTCGTGTATATACACGGGTTTCACTGCTATTTCCATGTACACACGTGGGTTTACTGCGAACAGTCGTGTATGCCCTTAGTTTTTCCTTTTAGAGGAAGTTGGAGGGTTGCTGGGTGAATTTTGATGATTGTTGTGTCTCCTTTGATACTGTCAGAATCTGTATACACCTCTGTTTCTGACTAGAGACGTTTTTTTAGGGTAAATTTCTTTTTTAAAGAATGTTATTATCATTGCATTTTCATTTTTTTGTTTTGGGATTAGTGCATTAGATTTCTTTTACCTTAGTATTTTGCTTGAGAGCTGCTTGAGTGTGCTTGCAGAGTCTGGGGGTTGTAGAGCCATTCTTTTTCTTTTATATCTCATTTTTATTTCAAAAAAATCCAAAAATATTTGCTTATCATCATGCATTGCATCTTGCATTTTGCATAGTACTTGCACTAGATTTGCTTTGGAGTATTAGTCAGGATTTCATATAGGAAAGCTTGCATTTATCATTTGAAGAAAATTGTGCATTTTACATAGTAGCATACCCTATTTTTCATGGACACAATGCATTTGCATTGATTGTTAGGTGTGCATTTTACTTCATGTTGTGTCATAACGCCATTAGTTGCACGACCATATACCTCTTTTGAGTAATAAAGCCAATTAAAATCAACACTTAATTAAAATGAACTAAACTGTTTTATTTGATAAGGTTCACCAACAAAATTAGGTTTTAGGGTCTTGGAATAGTTCATTGTGAGTTAATTCTCCAAGACCACTAAACAACAACATATATGTGTCTGTCTAGGTGAGTGTGTGAAATTATTTGGTATAACCAATGTTTCTTAGGATCCTCCTCTCAAAAGGGAGATAAGCACGAGGCAGTGTGAGCGGTTATTGAATAGGATGACCCCTAGTCATAATTTAGTATCACCGGAGATATTTCCAGGATTGTATTCGTATCTGGGGGCTCTTTCGAGAGTTTCGGGCTTTGCTACCCTGTCCATACGGTCAATCCCGCCTGCAACTGTCCGCTTGAGCATTGATTATATTGAGGTGACCTTAGTGACCTTACCTAGGATATCGAGGGGGTACTTTGCAAGGGTTATTCTGCAGGTGTCCAGGCTAGGTTGGGGTCAGAAAGCACAGTCACTTTACGCGTTGAAGCTGAGGGCCACAATAATTGGTTACATACCTCCGCTTGTTGTGTATGGGAGTCTCAAGCCTCTCCTAAGCGAGACATACCTGCTTCATTCGAGAGCTCACTTATCCTACCCATGATTGCTTGTGGTTGGCTTTATATTTTCTTGGTGATTGCTTTGTGCACGATAGCTTTCCTAGGGTTTGCGTAGATAAAGAGTCTTTTATATTTTTTGAGTGATTGTGGATTCGGGTGCAGCTCCTCGTCATTCTCGTCATTTAGCAGGACTTCTGCCTTCTACATCTCCTCCTCCTTTGGGAGAGAGAAATAGACAGTCCAGGAGGACTACTTCGCACATTGATTCACACACCATGGGAGACCATATAGAAGGTATTCCTGAACCACCTTCTCCCATTCATGTGGAAGATGGGGAGTTTACTCCTAACTATGATCCTTCACCCGACTTGACTGAGTTAGGTCCAGTGATTTCTGAGATAGGAATCTTTCATGATAGACCTACTTACTCTAGGGTTGATTCCCCGTTGACGCATCGCCAGTATGGAATGCCGGAGGATGACGAGACTCATTTTGAACCCACAAGCACTAGTTTTGGTAGTTATGGTATGTCTAGTTTTCCCAGACATGATTTGGCATTCCATGTCGAATCTGAGTTTGAGCCTAACACTATGCCTGGGGGCACTCTCATTCCTTACCATGCGGAGAGGTTTGGGAGCACAAGTCACATTGCACCTTCCATCCTGGCGGTGGAAGCTACATCACATATTCCTCCTAGGTCTAGGGTTAGTAATCCTATTAGGATACCAGATCCGAGACGAGTGACTATAGGGAATAACACGTATATAATTACACAGATCCCTTCATCCTCTGTCCTTATTTCTTCGAATGTTCACCCTCCACCTCATTCACATGGTCCTTCGGGCCGGAATGTTGCTACGAGTCAGGTTCGTACTGCAGTTACTAGACTAGTTATGTCTCAGGTACACGCACCGCCCGTGGTTTCGGGAGGTCATGGTCATACTTCTATAGGTCACATTCCTACTTCCGAAATGTATATTCCTACTTCTGGAGTGTCTCATGGGACATCTCATGCGATGACTTATGGACCCTATTATGGGACACAGTATGGACAGGGTTCTTCACCTTATGGGGGTAGGTATCAACAACCTGCTTACTCTCCAAATTACGGCTTTGTAGCTCTGAATAGTCAAGGTACACGACACTATGGTGCTTCCATGCCACCCTATACGGGTCAAATGGGAGGAGGGCACTATGGCCAAGGCCATGGTGGTAATTAGACCTATGTGAATCAGAACTATCAGGAAGCGGTCCATCGACCTCATCATCCTAGGCTCCCTTTCCTCGCAACGCTGAATCTTCTTGACTTGTCGAGATTGATGAACGATCCTATAGCTCATGACCCGGCTTGGTCGATTGTCCCTACTAAGCTTCCCTCAGACATACCCAAATTCGAGGGAAAACCGGGAGAGGATCCAAGCGAACATGTTACTACTTTTCACCTATGGTGCTCTTCGAATTCCTTACATCAGGACTCAATCCGTTTAAGGCTTTTTCAATGCACCCTTACAGGGCCTGCCGCGAAATTCTATATAGAGCTACCTAGGGGAGAATTCGCTCTGTTCGATGACCTAGCGATGACTTTTCTTAACCACTTCCAGCTACCAGTGCATTATGACGTTGGTACTGAACTCTTGTCGACATTTCGGTAGGATAAAGCCATACATATCTCGGATCACATCCAAGAGTGGCGTAGATGAAAGAGGTTAATTAAAGCCTTTATACCACCGAAATTCCTCCTCGAATGGTTCCTTAAGTCATTATTTTCGTATATAGCGAAGGATGTTTCTACATCCGGAGTGCAAAATGAGGAACAAGCCATTTTTAGGGCACAAGAACTGGACTTGATTTATGCTCAGTCCAGTTTGTTATATGAGATTATTCCCAATGCTCCACGTTCTAGTTTCGATCCCAAAGTTAAACCTAGACCATATGCCGATGGCATTGTTGGTTGTGCGAGTGTTAAACCTGCGGATTCGGTTGCAAAACAAGTTAGTCAATTGTCAATCAGCCAATCCTCTTTGGGACAAGCCACGACTTCGTTTCAACCCGCCCAAACGGCGAGTGTGCTTTTAGTGCAATCGTCAGACCAGAAGGGTAACTAGTAGCTCGGACGGAATAAAAAGAAGGGTAAGAATAATCGTAAGGGTGGGAATAGGAATGAAAATGCTAATAATAATGACAAGAACGCCCGTAATGCTGGGGGGGACAAGCAAGCTAAACATAAGGTTAAATTTCCTTGCAAGTTGTGTAAGGACGATCACCTCACTTACTTGTGCCCTCGTATCGATGAAGCCTCGAGATTCTTGGCACAGGGCCCACCTATGCTAACGAACCCTTTACCTCACACTCAAAATATGAACTCAAGGACCCATGATCAGTCTGGTGGTGATCAAGATCCACCGGAGGTTAGTGGTCATGGTTTCATTAACATGGTACATGCTGCGAAATTTGTGACCCGTGCAAAAGACTATGGTTATTCACAACCCAACCCAGGCAAGGAGCCTGATCCACCAGGGACTCCTTTGCGTATTGAGAAACCTATGGATAAACCTGAAGCTACACCTCGCATTCCTAAGGAAGTCCTTAAGCATTCGGGGCACAATCCTAATGCCCGAGCTGCCCAAAACTATTCAGTTGTCGAGGATTTGGGCCACACTCCTTGTGCGATGTCTGCACTGGAAGTGCTTCAGAGTTGTCCTTCGCAAAGGAAGGCTTTGCTTTCTGCCCTTGGTGTGAATGATGATAATTCTTCCTTCGTGATTAAATTTGAAACTGCAGGACTTCAACCTTGCTTTCCTTACTATGTGTCTCTTTTGATTCACGTAGAATGTCTTAACATGACCATCAAGCGCACTGTGATTGACGATGGCGTTGTTGCTTCTGTGATGTCTTTATCGTGTTGGAAGGGTTTAGGTTCCCCTAAGCTATCTAAATCAGCGACCATGTTAACTGCGTTCGATGGGAGATCATTTAGGCCGCACAGGATCCTTCCTTCCCTTAAGGTCCATTTGGGAGGGAAGACCGTTGCGATAGAAGTCGAGGTGGTTGATGCGCCCCTTGACTACAATCTCTTGCTGGGTAGGAATCGGATGTACATCATGCAAGCCGTATCTTCTTCCTTATTTCGCATTGTATGCTTTCCATTTAAAGGGAAGATAGTCACAATTGATCAAACGTCATTCAAGAATCCATTGGTTACCGCATCTTCGGGAGCTTCGATCCCAATCGTTGAACACTCTCAGCTGGAAACTAGGAGTGTGGGTGTAGGCATGTATCCATTCCTCATGGGAATTTTTAGTTGCCCTGCATCGATCCTTATGATAGGGTCTAGTTTCGGTGAGGCTTCGACATCTATGAGGTCGGCGTCTTTTCACATGAGTCATATGGAATATCCTTGGATTCTTCCTACACCGAGTACTCCGAGTGAGCCCGTCATGACGGACGTGTCGTTGCCTGCAACTATGGTAGCTTATCAAGCTAATCTTGAGTGTGTTGCAGAGCCCAGTCCTTCCTCTTCGCGGATGGAGGAGGAGGACCCTTATGTGTTGCTTGCATGGGCAGTACAGTCTTCTCATGCGCATGACTTCCTTGATAGTGTTTTCCCTTCAGATGATGTGATTATTGAGGCCATGTCAAGAGTTGAGCCACCATGGGAAGAACTCCATCATAGATCTTACTTCCTTCTCGAGCTTGACCACTTGGAGCATGAGGACTTTAGGGAGGTTCTTAGTGAGAGAATTGGTAGTCCTATGGTTCCATTAAGCTCTCTTGCTTCGATGGCTGATGGAAACATGGCAAATATATCTCCAACGATTCCTATCAATATCTCTCACGATCCTGGTAGGATAGAGAATGTCTATATTGGGGCAGAATGTTCCCATGCCAAGATTCAAGAATACACCGAGCTGTTTAAATAATTCTGTGATATCTTTGCTTGGTCTTATGATGAAATGCCAGGTATCAACCCTCGCGTTGTTGAACATGAGATTAAGACTTATCCCAACGCTAAGCCTGTTCGGCAACGCTTGCATGTGGTGAATCCTAGGAAAGCACCCACAATTAAGGCAGAGATAGAGAAACTGTTGAAAGCCGGTTTTATCTATCCCATTCCCTTGACGGAGTGGGTTTCAAACCCCGTTCCGGTTGATAAGAAGCAGGGAGTGATCTGCATATGTGCTGATTTCTATGATTTGAATCATGCCTGTCCTAAGGACAATTTCCCCACACCTTTTATTAATCATATTTTGGATGAGTGTGCGGGTAGCGAGGTTTTTTCCTTCATGGAAAACTTTTCCAGATATAATCAAATACAAATTAAGCCTGAGGACCAACATAAGACTGCATTTATTTGTCCTTGGGGAACTTTTTCATATCGAAAAATGCCTTTTGGCCTTAAGAACGCCGGAGCTACTTTTCAGCAGGCCATGACCTTGATCTTCCACGATCTCAAATCGATTATCAAAGTATTTTTGGATGACCTTGCTGCTCATTATCATATGAGAATGCGTCATTCCTATAATTTGAGATTGGTATTTGACAGATGCCGCCATTATTTGGTCAGGTTAAATCCTCACAAGTGCATCTTTTGTGTGAATTCAGGTCGCTTGTAAGGATTCATCGTGTCTAAAGAGGGTATAAGAGTCGACCCTTTGAAGGTAGAGGCAATACTTCAGTTGTCTCCCCCAAAAAATATTCGTCATCTTCAATGTTTGTAAGGCATGGAAAACTTCTTACGGAGATTCGTTGTCAATTTTGTCAATTTGACTAGAGGCTTCATGCATCTTTTGAAGAAGGACACCACCTTTTATTGGGATGAGCGAGCCCAGGAGTCTTTTGATGCACTCAAGCGAGCCCTAGCATCGGCCCCGGTGATTAGTCCCCCAGGTTATAGCCATGATTTCCTACTTTATGTGGCCACGTCCATGGAGACGATTGGTATGGTTTTGGTTCAAGAGGATGAGGAGCTCCAAGAGCATGTCATATACTATCTGAGCCAGAATCTTATTGACATGGAGATTCGTTATTCTCATGTTGAGAAGCTTACTTTAGCTACCGTACATGTGGTTCAATGGTTGAGACATTATATTCTCCTTCGCCAGACCTTGGTTGTAGCCCATGTCAATCCATTTCAATTCATCCTCACTTGAAGGATGATTGGGGGAAAATATAATAAATGGATTGTCATCCTGCAAGAATTTGATCTCGAGTTTGTTTCGGCAAAGTCGAAGAAATCGTTAATTTTTGCAGAGCTTATATTGGATTTCCCAAGTGAAGTCGAGGAGTTGGTTTGTGAAGATACATTTGTTGATGAACACATCTTCTTAATCTCAACTTTACACCCATGGTATGGGGATATCATTATATATTTACAAACATTGAAGGTCCCTACTCACCTCTCACGGGATGAACGACGACGATTACGTCATGTGTCTAAGAATTACCTCATAGTGGATAACACTTTGTACCTGCGTGGGGTAGATTCCATTTTACGATGTTGCTTAACTCATGAGGAGGTTGAGGTAGTGCTGAATGATTGCCATGGAGGGGCGTGTGGTGGTCATTTATCTGGGCTTTCGACAACCAAAAAAATATTAAGAGCACGTTATTTCTGGCCATCGATCTTTAAGGATTGTATGGATGCGGTTAAGAGGTGCCACCCTTGCTAGGTGTTTGCACGTAATATGCGCTTGAAACCTACCCCGTTACATCCCATCATCACTGCCGGTCCCTTCAATAAGTGGGGGCTTGACTTTATGGATTGCAACACAGCTTCAGCTGGGGGGCATCATCATATCATAGTGGTTGTTGATTACTTCACGAAATGGGTTGAGGCTATGCCTACAGTTAAATCCGATGGTGAGACAGCCACGCACTTCGTATTCAACCAGATTATTACTCAGTTTGGGATTCTGAAAGAGCTTGTCACTGACCATGGCTCGCACTTTCATAATCGTATGATGGAAGAGTTGGCATCAAAGTTAGGGTACAAGCAAGAGCATTCCTCC
>LPNX010107599.1:80599-168596 GCA_001517045.1 Pseudotsuga menziesii
GTGTGTGTGTGCGTGTGTTTAAATATATATTGATCTTACCATACTTTTACCTCTACTATCATCATTTTTCTTATGGTAGCTAGCTTATCTCCGCTATCTCATCAAGATTGTAAGGATACTAGGTCGAAAGTTACCCAATACCTCCTCCTAGTGGACTCGGCTGTCTGAATAATGTCACGTTTGTGTCTTAAGTCCCAGCATTTAGGAAATTTCTTTACCTAACAAATAAGGTTCTGCTGGTGGGGCCTTGGCCTTGAGCTCCTCACCAGAGAATAAGTACACTGGTCTTTCAAAGTTACAAGATATTCGAGAGCATATGAGAGGGATATTACATCCTCTCCCCCTAAAATTAACACCATCCTCGGTGTTCTCGTTCTTCAATAACTTTTCCTTTCCTTTTGAGTTGTCCTTGTTTGCTTGTATTTCCTGTCATGATCCTGCATTTAAAATCAGACATATGCATGCATACTAGCATCGAAATGTAATACAATTTTCATAACATATCAGTTCTATTGCCAATAACATATAGGTACCACTTTACCTATATTGCACATACCTTTTCCTGGCATTGTTCTCTTATTTGGATGTCCTCCATCCTAGCACACCAAGTGCTAACAGTACTTCAAGTACCAATTCAAGCCACCCAACACAAGGACGATACCAACCCCTCGTGTATCTCCTTTGTGCTATTCAGGGTGCTTTATCATTATTCTCTTCTCAGGATGTTCCTCCATCCAAGCACTCCAAGTGCTAACAGTACTTTCAGTACCAACTCAAGCCACCCAACACAAGGATGATACCCTTGTATCTCCTTTTGTGCTCTTCAGGGTGCTTCACCAAGCTGAGGCACTCCGTTCTCGCACACCCCCACAGCGCCTAGAGGTTATTCTCTTCACAGAGTCCCCCACTCATGTGACAGTCCTCTAATGTGTGCGGAACGAGTCTTAACCAAATGTCTTACATCTAGGCGTCCCCAGAATGCATAGTGGTCCCTCGCTGGCCCGGGGGAAAAACAAGGTAGCTTTCAACCACTACCTCCATCACCACCCTCGTGGTGACAACTTTATACACATGAGATTTAACTCATCATAGTCCTGGAGCTTTAGCCTTTTCTTACGGCCATAATTTCCCATGCCTGCAAGCACTCTATGGGTATTAGTTCATCATATTGCGGATAACCCAACAATAATCAATTATCATAGTTTCTTAATTTGCATTGATTTCAATTGCCATTCATGAGATATGTAACCTTGTAAATCATATAGAAAGTTACTCCTTACTCTTTTTGGGCGCAACTTACATACGTAGGCAGATTTATATACCATAATGCATGTCAATTGTAGCAATTGACATAATATTGGTGAAGCCTGCAAGGTTAGTATGTAGACATCATCCACAGTTAGTTTATGAACAACCAAATTATACACATTTATTACTCCTAACCACCTGACCGATAAAATATAGGTGCATGTGTAAAGATACCTTAGAAACATAACAATTCATTATAACATCATCAGCTTCTTAATGCATAACCTAGATAAGCTGATCATTAAACTTACATGCTATGCCAAGTCAAGGTAGACATACTGTTATTCATTAAATCGTTTTAATGAACCTACCATATAGCCAGACTTGTGGTGGATATATGATTTAAGATCCCAATAAATATAACCTTTATACATTTGTCTTCATTGTAGCAAAGACTTGCCCTACCTCCATTCAGGGAGTTACCCAAAGAGAGATAATAAAGAAAAAGACTCTAAGCTCTATTCCATAGTAACTAACAATATGCAATTCTAAGAAAACATTTAATGATGAATAAATAATTACCTGCAACGCATAGTAATTAAATCGATTCCATAGTAACCAAACAATATTCATTTTCAAGAAAACATTTAATGAAATTAAATCAATAATTAAGTGTCAATTCCATACTAACTAAATAATATTCAGTTCCCAAAAACCTTTTGATGAAATGGTTGCCGCTCAATAAATAATTACTTGCAATGCACAGTAATTAAATCGATTCCATAGTAACTAAACAATATGCAATTGCAAGAAAACATTTAATGAAATGGTTGCAGCTTTTACAAATGATAAGGTGATCCCTAAAGGAGCTTTGCTTTTCGAATCACTCTTCCTGGGTAAATGAGAGATAGATGTTGAATGGTATTAGTAATCTATCTCAACTAGTTTCCAGCAATGACATTTGTTTTCAGGTAATTTAAACATAACATTTCTTCTTATTCATCATGTGTTTATAATAAGTTTTTCTACACCTATGCTGCGAAATTTTTCCTTCTCGTCATTTGAATAATGACCACATGAGTGTCGATGAGTTTCTCCAATGAGCAAACTTTCCAACAGTTCAAAAATATGAGGTTAGCTCTCTGTGTCATGATGTCCATATATAAATCCCTATTACTTATCAATAAAACATTTTTCCAGCAACAACGTTCAATCTATAAGATAATATATTTACCATGATTACCATTTGTTAAGAATTCAAACCGTGAATCCCACCAATGTTAACCAATTCAAACATTTTTCACCAGCAACATTCAACATTTACTATCATTCCTTACAATTTGTGAAGAATTTAAACCATAAATCCGAGCAACGTTTTTACAGATATATATAAACAAATTCAAACATTTTTCACTAGCAGCATTCAATCTATAAGGTAATACATTTACCATGATTCTTTATAATCCCATAAATAATTCAAAGCATAAATCCCAACAACGTTTTCTTTCTAGATTCGAAGAAAAAATTAAATTTAAAACACTAGCAATTACCAGATCTGTATAATATTGCCATCACTAATCCCTAGTAGCTATTTACTTCCATATTTAAATAATAATTAAAACTTAAACCCTAGCATTTACCATATCTATATAAGATTGAAATCGCTGATCCCTACCAGCGATTTATTTCTATGTTTAATTTGAAAATCGAACTGAAAATACTAGCAACTACCAGATCTCTGATAAATAATTCAAACCATATATCCCAACAACGTTTTCTTTCCGTCTTTCAAGCAGAAATCAAATTTAAAATCTAGGAAAGCAGAAATCAAATTTAAAATCTAGGAAAGCAGAAATCAAATTTAAAATCTGGGAAAGCGCATAAACAAAAATCTTATTACACGATCCAGCAAGAAATAAACTAGCACACGCTTACACAATACTCCTAGAGGCAATGCAAACTTGGCAACACCCAAACGTATCCAAACTGCCTGAAAACATAGTTCACAAACCTATGATACACGATTCAGGTATCACTTAAGCACACACAGTAGGGGAATCATGATTTATGGTTGTACGACATCCCTTGATCAGGTAAGAGTAACCAGATAGAGATCATAACACATCCTTTTTGTTATCAAACCCAGGCAGAGGCGATTCAGGGTTATGACGATTTATGCAAACATATATATATATATATATATATATATATCGGGTTATCATTTCTGGAGCATTCAAAAGCTGACAAACATAAATCACAGGCTATATTATACACAGGTCTATTTATTAGTCAAGCACACTTAAAAGGCGATCATGAGTCATACCTAGAAAAATTGTAGAGGATGCTGCTACCTTCTGAAAACCCTATATGTGCTATGTAATTAATTATAACTCCCTCCTTGTGCCAACAATGAAGTGCCTTTACCCAAGTTTACAATCTTCAATAATTAGGATTTTAACCAACATCCTGATTAATACAATAAATTATATCCACTACTCCTATCAACTCTATAATTCCACGGTTTTACTACTATGCAATTTGGCCATACAAAACTGAGAATCAGTTCCTCCTCCAAAGTTTCATCTATACCAAAAGTTATCCAGATAAGTATGTATATCCTTGGAAAGTGCCTTTTTAGTGCTGCTTCTAGGAATTCCCGTTAATAAGGAAAGGCATGTAGCTGCATTGTATGCAGCATGTATATATGTTCAAACATCAAAAGGCAGTCTATATTAAGACAAATCACAGTCTACTCTATGTTCTGTATCAGGAATCCAAGTCACAAGTCCACGATCTTTTACAAAGTCTCTAGCAAGCAGAAATTGTGGGAAAACAATGTTCAGATCTAAACAAGAATTATTGGTAGAGGAAAACCCAATTGTTCAGATCTCATACTAATTCTTTGGCAGAGAAAACGTTAATACTCAGTTTCATCCAAATCGTTGGAAGGGAAAATATAATTTTTCGATCTCCGCGTTAATAATCAGTTTTCATCCAAATCATTGGAAGGGGAAAATATAATGTTTCGAAATATAATGTTTCGATCTCAGTGTTAATAGTCAGTTTTCATCCAAATCATTTAGAACGGAAAAGCTAAAGTTCAGATCTCAGCGATATTCATACAGCTTATACATATCTACGATTTATGAATCAGCAACTAGCAACTCGAGCTGTGATCTTTTAGGTAGATAGGCATATTATACTTATTCCCTCTACAGCATTTTACATCACTACGTTTTGGCGTGGCTACCTAATATCCAAAATACAAACATTTGTGTTTTATCAATGGCCTGAATGTACAAGCATGCTCCTTCAGCAATTAAACGTAGTCCAATTATTTTCATAAGGCTTCAAAATATTTGTTGCTACTAACTTAACTTAATGGGATGCTTTGAACCCTATTCCTTGCAACCCGCAGGAGTAAACAGTAGTAGCATAACTATTTGCAACCAAAACCAATTTTTCCTTTAACAGAAGGTCATTGTCCCCACGTGGCCGCCTAGGTGGAATACTTAAAAGTAAAATTAATCTTAAAGAAAAAAGGCTGGGATTTACATACCTTAGATTCTTGCTTGAATTCTATCCAAAAAAAACGTTATCAAATACCCATACCTCCGTCTTGCTTCTACGCAGCAAAAACAGGTTTGAAGGGTGGCTCTTCATCCAGGAAGATGTTAGAATGATTTCTCTTCCCTCTACGCACATTAAGGACCGGGCGGCAGCGAGTCCCTTGGACAAATCGAAATCCCTAGGATTATATTGTATAAATCGCTCACCCTTAGACTGTGTATCCTCCGACAGCAAGTTTGGGTGCACCTAGCTACCCTCATTGGAATGCATATTTCCAAATCTTAAACCTTGAACACTGATTAATGACCCCCCTATCGATCTGTGTGGGATCAGGCGCATACATTGGCTAACTTTCAAATGTTATGAATATTGGCTGCACCAACGTTTTGAATGGGAAGGAAAGTGCATAACCATAAAGCAATGCCCTCTATACCTCTGCCCTCTATAGAACATGATTTGATACTTCGGCAGCATTAGAGGATACTTTAATTGCAGAGGACGCATGGATGACCACCATCCTCCCTTCACCATAACAGATCTTCGTTTTTGCAAATTGGGTTACCTTTTTTTTTTCCCTGAATGCCAAGCTTCCTCCTTATTTTTAAAGGCGTAGAGAGCCCTCCTTTCAGGCAAAGATTCCCCTCTAAGTTACCTAACCGTTTGTATTTAACTTGCCCCTCCCTCTTACCTACCAAAGAGCCCAATGTGCGCTGGCCCTTTGACAATTTTGCAGAAAAGTTAAGGCACTGGCAGTACTTCTTGTTGTGGGAATCATTCCAAAAATTTAAGACAGTAAATCCCGTCGTAATGCCATAGAGTAATTCAATTTATTTTAAGGCGCGCGTCCAACACAACTGGCCTTCCCTTTTTTATTGTTTTCTTTTTCTTCCTTAATATATATATACTTTTTTTATGCCCCTAATAGTATTTATAGGGAAAGCCCTTTTGTATTCTTGTTATCAAGCCACTTACTTCTTATATATATATAATGCTTGCCCTCTTTGTTAAATTAATAAAACACACACACACACACACACACATATATATATATATAATATTATATCCCTTAATCAATTCATATTAGGCGAACAATTCACCTTTGTAAACAATTCATTTATTAGAATGTTTTTGACTGTGGGATTCTAATTCACATATTCATATATCCTTCTTCCTGTATATATTCACGTGTATATATATATATATTCACACGTATATGTATATGTATGTATCCTTATACATATGTACATATGATTGCCTTACATATATATATATATATATATGTGTGCATGGGTTTAAATATATATTGATCTTACCATAGTTTTACCTCTACTATCATCATTTTTCTTATGGTAGCTAGCTTATCTCCGCTAGCTCATCAAGATTGTAAGGATACTAGGTCGAAAGTTACCCAATACCTCCTCCTAGTGGACTCGGCTGTCTGAATAATGTCGTATTCATGTCTTAAGTCCCAGTATTTAGGAAATTTCTTTACCTAACAAATAAGGTTCTGCTGGCGGGGCCTTCGCCTTGAGCTCCTCACCAGAGAATAAGTACGCTGGTCTTTCAAAGTTACAAGATATTCAAGAGCATATGAAAGGGATATTACACTCTACATCACCATGTTCATGTTCTCTCCATTCTAGGACCATCCTGCACAAAAATTTGCAAGTTTGCCGATTAGAATACTTAAAAAACCTCATGTGCGGTCGCATACGCGACTGTTTTCCAAACAACCACGTATGTACGCGACTGCAAGGGCATTTTACGTGTATATCCAGCCCTGTACGCAGAAAAACCCTCGATTTCTGCATGGGCCACAGCACCTATGTTGGATTGGCCTAGAAATCCCAAATAACCATGGAATTTGATAAAAATTGCATCAAAATGGAAGAGAAGAGCATGGGTAAGTACCTAGAAGAAACGGTAGTGGATTCCGCCGCTGGATCTCCTGGAATTCGCTATTGAAAATCTGAGCTCAAATGGGTAAAAATTTCAAATGTTTTATAATGTTTTGAATTTTTTACTATTTATAGAAATTTTTCAAATTTTTGAAAATTTTTACCCCCTTTCCTATAGTTTGGACCATTTTTGACCTAATTTATGATGTAGGAGACCTTTCTGAGTGTCGTTTCAGCCATTGGATTGACCCGTTCATGCCGATCTCAGGTATCATGTCTAAACTGGCATGTAGGTTAGGTTTCATAACCGTTTGCATTTTGCATAACCTTATGACCATTTCATCATAGCCTTAGGTACGAACCCACTCTATTATGTTACAGAACCTTCTTGCTGTTTTAGAAGTGGCATGATATGAGTGGTAGAGCTTGACCTTACATGGGTACCCTAGTTAGCGCCTTATTTGCATTTGGTGCCCATGTTGATGTTTTGTCCCTTAGGGTGTGGGAGTCCATTGTATAGTATTGCCATGACATTTCACAAGAGCCTCATACTCCTCTTGATCTTTTGTTGGCCTATTTCCCTCAGGACTCCCTTATGTCAAGTTGTAATTGCATTATCATGAGCTTTGCCTACCTTATTGAGCTTTATGTTGGCTTCCCTGACATTGTGTTTCAACCATATAGCTCGAGCTTGTCTCATGTCTAGCCATGCAGAGCCATTTTATATATCCTTTGCAGCTTGATTCCCTTTTCACCGGGAGGGGATTTTCCCCTAAGTGTCGCTATCCTAGACATGTATCCTTGCATTGAGCATAGGTATGTTCCACTACTTGGAACTAGTTTGTTTTCCCCTATGACACTCGTCTCCTCCTAGTCTGTAACTATAAAGTAGTTTTATTCTTTTTCAAGCTTTTTAAATATTTGAAAAAGTCCACAAAAAAAAAATCAAAAAACCAAAAACCGAACAAGGAAAGATGTTATGTTTGGCAGCTGTCGAGTCGTGTCGCCTTCGAAAAGAGCACTGTATATCACATCCATTGGTTGGGTTTATAGTTTGACTTTAGGAGCTGTACTCATTTATTTGAGTTTATCTCCACCGACTGGTTAAGCTTCCAGTCCCCATGGAGCCTCTGTCGATGCCTCCTGTTTCACAGAGATGTCCCAGTTTTATATATCGAGTCTATGCTTCCTTTATTCAGTCACCATTCGCCATTATGCTCTTGTTCGAAGGAAGTTGAAACCTGAGTCGGCCATTCCTCAATTATCTTGACTTTGCATTCCCGGTATAGTTACTGGTTCGTGCACCTTAGGAATTTCTCTCCGTAACACTAGGCGTTTGTGATTCAATATCAGTTCGATGTTGAAGTCTGGAATGTGTTGGTTTTATGTTAACCAGCTCAAAAACTCATGAAATTGTACACATGTATTCTATTTTCCTAATGGGTAGGGTATTCCATCGTTTTGCTGAGCTTAGCACACCACTAATACGCTTTCTCTGAGGTGATTTGCAGTTTCTCATCAATTTTGTGTAGTTACATCAATTTACTCTGAATGTGGGTTTATTATCCTTCATTCTCCACGAACATAGTAACTAATTACATCTATGTGTTTTCAACAAATTTATAGGTTTGAAGTAGATATGTTAAATAAATTCACCATGAGTTTGCTTCCTCAGTAATCTCATTATCCTGACTCTCCTAATATTTGTTGCCATTATCCCGACTCTCTATTCATAGGGTTACACTCGTGCTTCTGTAACTGATCTAGTTTTTGGTTCCATTATCAAAACCGAGATTTCAAAGAATATCTCCATTTTAAAGCGGTGCTGTAGAATAGGGTTCACATTACAAAACAAAATAAAATTAGCCACGCACTTGTCCATTCCACAGACTAAAATAAAAGCATTGAGAAAACTCAGAAAAAGTATTTCAATTCCTGTGTATAGGCAGATGCGTCGTAATAAGGCGTCTCTATGATTTCAAAAGCATATGTTAGACCCATATGACTATCTTCCTTGTATATATCTTCATGTTTACTTTCTCCATAGCAGCAGGTTTCCTTTCTCTAGAGTAACAAGAATGGGAAATATCTGGCCAATGAATACTTACGAAAAATTTTTGTGGCTCGAAAGAAAGGATTGGTGATAGGAAGAAGACCATCTCCCTCAATCTCTCACTTATAAAGTTGGAACGGTCCTCTTGTGTAATTTTTCTGAGGATATCTAGAGGGTTGGGTTTGCCAACGTAGTAGGTTCTACTCACAAAGCTGATATTATCGCTCTGATCTGCCAACAACAGTATCTCCTATCTAAGTATTTATATTGTGTTCCAAATGACCTATCTGGGACACAATCTAGACCTCAACTATAGTTCTTCCTGAGGCTATTTTCTTCAAGTAGAACTCCTTCCTTGCCGGAGAGAAAGTTTTCGTTGCTTTCCCAAGTATAGAGAGGGTGTGAAGTGAACCATAGTTCGGATCTAAAGGAGTAAAATTTTCAATTGCCTATGAAAAAGCAGTGGGAAATATAGGTTTCTTTACTAGGTTGGACGTTTTAATACAGTGCATTAGAGAAAATATCTCAAGTCAAAAGGAAAATTATATGTAGCCATGTCTAATGCATATAAGAGAGAATGGAGTTTACCATTTGGAGGGTGTGAATGTGCCTGAGCATAATTAACCATTTCCATGGCCATAGCATCGGCTGAATTGTTGTTGTTACTGTAAAAAATCCTTCTTCTCAGTGCAATTGGGAGTGGGACTGGGATTGGGTTATACTTGTGTCTAATCATCCCTATATTAACTCATTAGTTCCATCAAGGCCCTGTTTTAAGTTTTCTACAAAATGTAGAAACCTTGTTTGAATTCCTCCAGTGGCCATCTAATTGTTGCATAAACTTTGGTTCTGTAGTATATTTTCTTAGTTTTAAATTACTTTGAGCATCCTTCTAACAAGCTATAGGAATCTATGTTCTGCAACGTTCTCGTAAGCCTTGATGGAGTTCTTCCATTATTCTATGGACCATTTTTTCAACAATAGTTTGAACTTTGGTACAGATTGTATAGTAGTTGTAAAGGAAGAGATAGAATAGTTCAAGAGCTAATATCAGATATGTTAAAAGTAATTCAAACCTCCAGACAAAGAAACATTGTTACTCAGACGAAGTGCAAAGGTACAGTGAGCTAGAATGCATGCCTTAAACGTAGCACTAGCAGTTTCCTTCACTCAAGATGTATGTCTTAAACGTGGCATGGTTTTGATGAACTCGTGGTTTCCTTCACTCTAGATGTGTGGTTTTCTTGACTATGGATGCATACCTTAAACATGGCAAGTCATAGGAACCAAGGTTGTCTATCACATTTTTCGTAAATGGGACCTAGTTGGAAATAATTGAGATGTATTGTATTGTATTCCAATGTATTAATTAATGGTTTTGAAATTATTATTAAGTCTCTGTGAGCTTGATAGTCAATAGTCAACTTTATCTGAGGAGCTTTCACAGAGTGTCCCTAAGGATCATGTTCACTCCTACTCCTTTGCTCAGTAGAATAACCTCGTTTTAGCCCCGACTACTTCAATTACATCCTCATACGTCCTAATAAAAAATGCTAGAGCCTAATTTACATTACGGTAGAATGGATAAGATGATGAGATGCTACAAAAACTCCTCTTTTGTGAGCAGTGTGATCCCCTAAATGGAAGTTTGATCATAATATTGACTTGGATTTCCTCTGGTTTTGAGCTGATCTATAAGGCACGTTGAAGTGTCTAATCATTCCTTTAATTAAAATATACCATTTTTGTCAAAATTTGTTAGGATTATCGAGTTGTTGAACCACTACATTTGGATGCAAAGAGAAAGATTGATCCCCGATTGTTAGAAGGATACCAATTAACCTTCTTCTTTTCAAGTAGAACGAGGAAACCGTCCCTTCATGCGCGCACTCGAGTGTTATTGGGATATACGTGTATGTTTTGGTCATGTAAATATGTGTGAAGAGAAAAGATAAAAAAAAATCCAATGGAATTGTTATGTCTATCAAAACGTGTGCCTCCTGAGCTACAATATGTGCATGGAAGGGGTTGGCTTTTGCATCCATTACATCATGAAAATTCAGAAAAAAGCTACTAATGGACATCCTTACTATATACTATCGATATTCAATACGAAGATTGACTTGGGATATTAAAAACTTGAAACACAATATTTTCTTCACCTATCAACCTTATTTGGAAATTTAATGATCTTCAATACATGATATTATAAGAGGACCCACACGAATAGTCGATAGAAAAAATAGTGTCGCTTGTGCAAATTATGATGTGCAAATTTTTTTATGTCTCGCATAGTTCAAGTTTCAATTTCAAAGTTATAGTCTCTCCACGTCTAGGAAGGTCTCAGTTTCAAAGGTATAGGTCCTTCACGTCTAGGGGTTTCAAGGAACTCTAAAGCTACCTAAAAATTCAAAAACTCCTTTTGGAGGAAACTTGTTTTCACTTATGTGGTGATTTAGAAGTTTGATGTAAGTTATTTTCACTTATTTTCCTAGACTTTCTTTCAACACATAAACTTATATTATCTACACACAACTTTCTCTCATTGTTTGAAACATATCGAAATTCTCTTCGGCGTTTCATTTCCCCTGCTTTGGGGGTATGCTAGTTAATATTTTATCAATAACTAAGTACTGATGAAACAAGACATAGTATTCACATAAAAACCTTTTTAATAAATGTATGTGTCACATGCCCTTTAGCTTTGATGGTGCATTAGTAAGATCAAACTCTGAAACCAAAATGTGGAAATTTATAGCACATAATTCATATAATATTTGATTAAGAAAATAAAGTACTCTTTTTTCAACCAAAAAAATCTTAGGTATGTTATTCTATTAGAATCAACATATAAATAAGAAATAACATTTTCATGCTGAGTTCGTTTGTCTTGCATTACAATTAATACAGTCATAAATTATGTTCGATGGATCCACATGTATCATATCCACAAACTTCATATATTGTTGCATCCAAATTGAAATACCAAAGTATGAAATATATAGTGGCCCCCAGCCATGGAATCGAAACCAGATACCGAGAGGATACAACATGTAATATCACACCATGATATGTTTAAACTCTTTTCTATACAAGAAGAAATACATGAATAGAACCAAAACTAAATGACCTCCATAAGCCCTGTCCATTTTAACAAGAAATACTATAATCGATCTCTAAGTTGGAGCTAAAGGCATGTGACCTATTGCAAACAAGAAAAAATAGTGATCCCATAGAGATGTCTTGTTGAGCCCTCAACAAATTGACTAAAACAGCTAGGAACTTTAAGTTGATATCTCTTCCAAGAACAAACATGAGAAGCACCATATAAACCATAAGGAAAAGAGGAACTTGGTAAAGAACTTGAAAAATACACAAGAGAAAGGGATGAAGCTTTGAAGCATCAACAATAAATTTTTAATAACCTGAAGAGAGCCTTTGAGAATTTGAGATTTATCCATATGTTCTTCAAACAACAATAGATCCTCATTGAGACCTAAGACCTACTTGGATAGTAATTCCACCTCCTTGTTATATTCTCTATAAATGTGCTAGTAATAAATATCTTGGAAAGTTTCTTCAAGGATTTTTACCGTGTCCATCCATCCTTCCAGATTGAGTACAGTGAGAGCTGATAACCCAAATATCCAATTGATGATGACCTTAGAATTACCTTCCACTTGAAGTTTGGCAATGTTCTTGAAGTATTCAATTTTTAACAATTCCTGTAATGCCAGGAGTCATGCTTTGGTATTTGTTCCCATCCCCCCATATTAATCCTAAAACTATGGATTTTGTTTAGCTTAAAAATGACTCCATTTCCATAGATACCTAACGGACCTTGACAAGCCCTATCAAAGTAACCAATGGGGGTGTCTTTCCTTAACAATGGATCAATAAAAATTATAGTAGGGATACATCTTTCCTCTTGTCATGCCTCCAAAAAGAGTCCCAAAATTCTTTGTGAAACCATATTCATACATAGATTTTTCCTTTCGAATAAAACTTGATTTCTATGGAACCATACACTCCAATAGAAGTATACTGGGAAGTCCTTAAATTGTCCAGTTGACTCCTTCTCAACCCAATTTCCTAGGGTTCTAACTAAAGATTTCAAGAACTAAGGACCTTTGAATTTAAACACCTTTTTTAGTCCCCTCCATAGCTAATTTGCAAAGGAACAGTAAACAAATAAGTGGTATGTACATTTTATAGAAGCCATGAAAAGTACACAAATATATGGATTGGCCCCTCCTCTTTTCCTAATATTGTTCCATGTCAAAACCGTATCTGCTAAATCTGGCCAGATTTTGCAGATAATTTGGCCTTCCATCCCCATATATCATTGTACCACAAGCTAAAAAAAACCCTTTTCCTTCGAAAAAAGTAAGGACTGGTAATCCTACTTAACTACACCTGTCCATTTGAGTTATTCCATAACTAGACAAGGGAGTATTCCTCATGTCCAAGTGAAATACCAAACTATTTTAGTGCCTTTACATAGTAATCCCTTCAACCTCCTATGGGCCAGTCAGCACCATGGATTCGCTATGTTTCCATTGTTGATTATTTCCATGTATCACCAACCTAATCAACACTTGATCTTGTGATACAATGCCTCTATTAGAAAAAAGGTTTGAAAGCTAATTTAATAATGGGAAATCTCTTGGGCCTCCCACCTGCGGATCCCTTCCCACCCTAAAATTCCTCCAATTCCCAATGCTCCATACCATCCAATTCCCAATAACTGGAAATGATTTCAACAATCCCATCCAAAATTTTGAGGCATTTGAAGAATTTTTGGCTCTTGACCTACTTTGGTTCTCCACCGACTTTCCCTTTAGGCTTAATTTTGTCTCACATCAAATTGCTCCAAATTCCCTCGTTTGTCAAACATCACCAAAGTCCTTTTGTTGTGAGAGCCTTTCTAAATTTATATATATTCATAACCCACATCCTCATATCTCCTTTGGTTGTGCCAACTTCTCTCATCTAACCAAATGTATCTCGTTCATTGCCTTCTTACTTGTCCCAAAGAAAATTGAAGCACTTATATCTTATTTTGTCTAAGATGATCATAGGAACCTTAGCTAGAGCAAACTAGTATACTGGAATGCATTCCAAAAATGATTTGACTAAGATCAATCTTCCCTCCAATGACAACCATATGAGACCCCAATTCTCTATCTTTTTGTTAACCTTTTTAGTAGCCAAAACTAGTCCTCTTTGTTGTAATTATTTGGTTTCAATGGATATACCATATATCTAAATCCCTCCTCCAACTGACATGGTTGATAAGGAAGGAGTTCCCAAATTCTGACATAAATTTGAGGACTAAGTTCATTATGTAAAATTACTGACTTCTCTGACCTAATGACCATCCCATAGGTCATGTAGAAAAGGTTCAATATATCTTGAAATTGAACCCATTCCTAAATCTAGCCATCCATAAAAGGAAAAACATCATCTAAAAAGAGGGAGTGGGATAACACATGATTTGGTGAAACCTTGATCCCCACAATCATCCCCTCCAATTTCCATTTGTTTATCAATAGGATAAGTCCCTCAACCACCAACAAGAAGAGTAATGGAGATAAGGAACAACCCAGTCTCAAACATTTCTGGATCTATAAAAACTTTGTAAGGGCACCGTTCACCAACACTACATAACTAACCAAGGTCACACAATCGACGATCCACTTAGTGACCTCCAAATTCAACCCTATATAAAGGAGGATCAGTTATAAAGTACATGCCTACTTTGTCACAGGCCTTAACCAAATCTATTTTCAAAAGGATAGATTCCATTTTCCTTAACTTAAGGAAGTGCATCCCCTCATGTGCCACCCCCACCGCATCTAAGATCTTCCTATTATGCAGGAAATAAAATTGCTCTTTTGATAAAAGTATTGACACATGGGGCTTGATCCTTGATGCAATGATTTTAAAATAACTTTGTAGACTAGATGACAAAGTGAGATAGGTTTGTACTCTTCACATGAGGTGGGATTCAACTTCTTAGGTATTAGTGTAATGAAAGTCAAATTCAATGCCCCTAAAACCATGCCCAAGATTATGGATTCCTCCACCATGGAAAATAAATATGGCCCTATGATGTCAAAGAACTATAAGGAAAATTATGTGGTTCAACCATCTGTCCCGAGGCTTTTTGCTTTATCAAACCCCGAGAGGGTTTTCGTTATCTCCTCAATTGTCATAGGATCTCTGATCCTTCTACTTTTCTTCTTAGAAAAAAAGATCGCCTTCGACTATTGTACAATATGGTTCTCTCCGAGACATGATACTTGTAACAAAAATGTGATAAGGACTCCTTCTCAAGATCCTCCTGGGATCTAGAAGTCTCTCCATTGCTTCCTAGAACCTCCCAAATAGAGTTGACCACTCTCCATTGTTTTGCATATTGGTGGAAAATTTTGGTATTGCAATATCCTTGTTCCAACCAGGTCGCCCTACTTTTTAGCTACCATTTTTACTCTTCCATAGCTATAAGGTGATATTTCTTGGCTTCTAACAATCCTATCTTGCTAATTTATTCCTCCGAGAAGATTCTTGTTGAGTTCTGAACATATATATCCTTAATATATTTCTCAATATCCACAATTTTAACATGCATCTCCTTCTTCTTCACCTTGCTCCACTTTGATACCTCCACCTTAAATTCTTTTAAGGTATTTACCATATGATCCATATAAGAACCTCCATGTTCCACTTGATAACTTCTCCAGTTTTTCCCAACAAGGTTAATAAAATACTCTCTAGTCGTGAGGGAGTGATTGAACTTAAAGGGATAATTCAATCAGGCAAGTTTGAAATCCAATTAAAGAACGAAAGGAATATGATAAGATAAATTTCATGTTTTATTCTAGGACCTATACTTGAAAACATACTCTAATAATTCTTCTACCACCAAGAAACGATTGAGATGTTTGGCCACCATTTCATCACCCTGTCTGCCATTCCTCCATGTGGGATTGGATGGCGATGGAGTAATATCCACCAACCCTATTTTGGCAAATAAATAGGAAAATTAGTAAGGTTCAATCGATCTAGCGGATCGTAATATCCCCAAGAGTCTTTCTTAGTTAACATCAAATTCAAATCTCCTCCCATGACAAACCCAAGGGCCAAGATTAATGAATAGGTTATCCTCGAGACAATGAGACCAGAACTCCTTCCTCGAGGAATGTGAACCATAACAATTTAGGATTTTTATACGTATTTCAACATCCTTGATAGATACCATAATAAGAATACTATCAATCGAGAAAAAATGCCTCCAATTTTTCCACCCAAGGGTTCCATGTAGAAACCATAGTCCCCCAAGTAGTCCATTCACATCTAATACACATACCTTCCAACCCAAAATAATGGTAGATACAACCTCTATAGCCTTTTCAGCCATCACCATAGTTTCATGTAGGAACAAAATATAAAGTTGGTGCATCAAATAAACTTTATAAGAGAATAAGTTTTCATCCCCCTCCCCAAACCCACTTATGTTTAAGGAGAGCACAATCATCTAGAAATATTTGAAGAGGGCATCCATGCTCTAAGGGCCATGAATCCAACATTCATACTACCTATTGAAAATTCATACACCCTAAATTCTTCTATAGAAACCTGAGATGAACACTTGGATTTAGATTTTCTAGATGAAGTGAAACCCCCTTCAATCACCCCTAAAGGATTATTCCTAGCACAAGATTTGATTTTTTTTCTACCACTTGGATCCTTCTCCTAGATGATAAGTGTTTCCTAGACCAAATTATTGTTCTAGTAAACTTTTAATGGTTGCATAACTAGAGAATCCCTATATGAGGGTTTCCCATTTGCTTATGTACTGTCCAAGTCCACCACCATTTCAAGACAAATGTTTTGAGAAAGGGTGAACCCTACCAATTTCCCTAGCCCATAGGTCCCATGTTCTTATTTAGAAGGAATGCTATCCAAAGGAATTTGTGAACGAAACCCACCATTACCAAAAAGCCCCTTACTCAAACTCTCCAAGACCTTGGGCCCCCTTTAATTCAAAGATGCAGAGGAAGAAAATATCAATCACATTGTTGGGCCTAGAGACATTAGGGCAGAATTCATGTAGAATTACACCTAAGTATGGAGAAGAACATAAAGGAAAATAGGAAGGAGCTAAGACTAAGCACTACAACAAAAACTGGATTTAGCGTCTCTTTTTGCATCCATTTTTACGTCTAGACCATCTTTCAGTGTATTTTTCTTCATTTTTTGGACAAAATGGTGCAATTTCATGGGTTGGTGCTATTTTAGGCATTTTTTGCGTCCTTTTTCTAAATATGGCGCAAATTGCGACGTAATTTGCACTGGGTTTTGCACCTGGTTATGCACCAGGTTTTGCATCAGGTTTTGCGACAGGTTTTGAGCCTAATTTTGCATTAATTTTGCGCCTTGTTTGTACATCTACTCTTGTTGCTCCCCCTTTTACGTCCATGCTTGCCTCAAATTTTACACCCTTGTTTTCATCCGCTTTTGCATCCTTTTTTACATCCACTTTTACATCCACTTCTGCTTCTTTTTTTGCATCCCTTCCCGCGCCAAGTTTTGCATCAAATTTTACATTATGTTTTGAGTCTAGTTTTGCATCTCGTTTTGTTCCAGCCAATTTTGCATCCATTTTTTCGTCCCCTTTTGCACCCACATTTTCATCCCTTTTTGCATCCCATTTTGCATCCATGTTTACGTATTTTTTTGCATCTACTATTACATCCACTTTTGCATCCACTTTTGTCGCGTCCCAATTCACACCCATTTTTGTGCCTACTTTTACACCCACTTTTGCTTCAACTTTTGCATCCAAGTTTGCATCTTTCTTTGTATCCAATTTTACATCAGTTATTGCATCCCTTTATGCATCCATTTTTTCATCCACTTTTGCATCGGGTTTTGTGTTGGGTGTTACAACTACTTTTGCATCTACTTTTGTTGCATCCACTTTCGCATCCAATTTTGTATCCAATTTTACATCCATGGTTGTATCCAATTTTGTGCCACTTTTTTCATCATGTTTTGCTTCCACGTTTGCATCATTTTTTGCATCCACTTTTGCATCACCTTTTGCATCCATTTTTGGTGCACCCCATTATGCGCCTACTTTTGTTGCATCCATGTTTGCATCCATGTTTTTATCCACTTTTGCATCCATGTTTTTATCCACTTTTGCATCCAGTTTTACACCCAGATGTTGAACATAACAACGAGGATAATGATTATGATATTGAGGATGGTTACGATGATGATGATAATAAGGAGAACGATGACAATGATCATGATGAGGATAATGAAAATGACGACATTGGCAATGATTATAATGGCAATGAAATGAATGATGATGATTGTGATGATGACAATGACAATGATGATGAATACAATGAGAATGATGATGTTTATCATCTTAAAAAATAAGTTGTTATTTGTCATGCATAAATTGTATGTGTCCTCCATGACCCTTTTCCACTAATCACATATTTTTGGTAGATGTTATTTCTTATTCCAAAGGTAATGATGAATAACTGATGAAAATGCCAATAATAATGATTATGATTATGTCAAGGACAATGGTGATGATGATGATGTCAAGGACAATAGTGATGATGATGACATGAATGCTGATTATGCCAATGATGATGACTATTGTGATAATCATGATGACAATGACAAAGATGATGATGATGATCATCATCATCATCATTTCCATCATCTTCATCATAAGAAACATCATCATTGTCATTGTCATCTAGTTCATCATCATCATCATTTAAAGCATATGGGATATGTTTACCATTTAAAGCATGCATAACAAGTGGGATACAGTTACAATTTTAAGCATGCATAACTTATAACTATGATTGAGCACATTTTAATCTTGGAGCTTGTAGTGAAACCGGGTTTATTTACCTCTACCAACACTTTCTTATAATGATCATCATCATCATCATCATTTCTCATGTCATTCTCATTGTCATCGTAATTTTCATTGTCATCATTACTATCATCACCATCACCATATAATCACATCATTGTCAACTTCATCGTCATTGCCATCATTTTCATCATCATTCATCTCATCATCATCATCATCATTGTCATCATCATTAGCATGCAATCACATAATTGTGAATGTCATTATCATCAAATCAATTACATTTATTGTTTCCACTTTAGCACCCCAAATCAATTACATTTATGTTCTCCTTATGCTAGTCTGTATAGGTGCAAAACTAGGTGGTTGCTATCATCGTGATGCTAAAATGGACACAAATTGTGTCCACTTTAACATCCCAAATAAATTACATTTAAATTCTACTTGTGCTAGATTCATGTCTAGGTGAAAAAATAAGCACATTATATAAAGATCTTGCTAAAGTGGAAAAAGATGATTTTATGAACAAAGATGACAACAAAATCAAAATATGACGTTTCCTCGATTTGGCATCTTACTTTTCATTTCCTATTATAGTTAATCAAAAGTATTTTGATTTGGAGGGTAGTTGTGAATCACATAATCTAATTGAAATCCCATTTGAACATCTATATGAATACTACATGGATTATATAAATGTTTAAGTGAATCATATTTGTTTTAAAGGTGAGCTTATACATAAACTAATCAAAGGTTTTTGCTATAGTGTAGTTTACGTACATTTGTGTTAACCAATTCCTTCAACTGCACAAATTATATTTGTATGTACATGCATATGACAACTTATACAATCTGCATATATAACATTTTTAAATTCTCAACGAATAACTTCATATCACTTCTAACCATTATCAACCAATAGATGAAACTAACCACAATAACTATTATCCAACTAATTCTTGTTATTTTTGGCTACCGAGTCATATTAACTTATAAACATTTTAAGGACATTGCACTAGGTAACGAGTATAGATGGCAAGAATCAACACATTAATTTATATTATGAGTTCTAAACATAGTAATTGAATGATTATTGTAGCAAAATAATAATGAAGCATTTTAAAATGGGACATAAAAACCATTATTATTTAAATATGAATTACATATCCGACTGTAAATTTAGAAGTCTTCATTCACATTATAATCCGCATCTAGGTCTTCCAATTTTTCCTTGTCAATGTTCATATGCTCTTGCAAGTACCTAATATTATTCTTGCTACACCATCCTGCTAAAGTGGTATTGTAATCATCCTCATCTTCACTTTCATCATATTCTGTATCAATAAAATTTATTTCCAAATCGGTTACATGAATGTCACCAGATCTATTTTCATCATTGCTTTCGATATCATCCATATTATCTTCCTCCATAATATCATCTTCCTCCATGATAGCATCTTCTAAAGATGCACCTATGACCCTGCTTCTCCATATTGCTAAAGGAATATTGTCATCATTATAATCTTCACATTCTTGTACTAGATCTTCTTCAAATTGAACATCATCATGGATGCCAATTTGTTATCCCTCAACTATATTTGGTTGGTCATAATTGGTTTTCTCAACTTATCGAACTTATTATGATCATATTTCATTTGGCCAAAATCGTCAACGTTTGGCCCTTTCGACACTTAGTTGAAGTTTCGGTAAGTAAGAGTCTTTTGCATCCCATTAGTTGAAATATGCCTATTTTGTGCCTCCCGATTAATTTGTCGATATTGTTTTTAATGGATTAACACCCTCATAAACCCCACGAAGAACCAAAAATTAAAAAAAATGATAATTGTAAAATGGATTTTTAAAAATTATGATCAATTTTTTTCAAAACCATGCCAAAAATTTCTACCCATTCCAACCCAAATTATAGAATTTTTAGATTACACTTTTACCACACATAAAAATTAACAAATATATATATATATATATAACAACATAAAAAATAAACTAAATTTTAATACCTACTAAAAACATAAAAAAACATAAAACAAATAAAACAATTCCTATAAGAAATAAAACAAAAAATAATGAAATACTTTTGGCCATTTAAACATGGACCTCTACCATTTGGGCCATTTGAACCCTAGACCTAGACTCTGCATAGATTAAGAGAGAACAAGATGGGCACAGACGCTTGGCATCGACTGGGAGAACACATGACAGAGTCCTCCTCTAGAGCCCAGAAGGAGGTGCTATGGCCCAACATCGCCATTGATGTTTTGCTCCTTAAGTTCAAAGACATGTGCTTCAATGTCAGCCAAGGCCGATTTCGGTTTTTCTCCTCAAGTTCGAAGACATGTGCTTCAATTTCAGCCAGGACCGATTTGGGAAAACCCATTGGGGCCAAATCACCGATAATGTTAATGCTTCCTGCAGCGCTAATTACAGCAGATTCCAGTGCAAATACAAGTGGAATCTTCTCAAGAAGTCCCACAAAAAGGGGCGCAATATGCAGCCATCTCTTTCTTTCATGAATACAAGTCTTTCTTGCAGCTCTCCTCCCGGTTCTTGGTTTCTTCTCAAACACTGAAGAATCCCAAATGCCGAGCGCGGTGAAGAACTTGTATGAAGTTTGCAACGAGACCGTCTCCTCCTCCACCGCGACCGTGCCTCCACAACAGGCTATTGAGAGTTTTCGTTCCATTTTAGGTCAGTTCAGACTAACCCAAATGCTTATAACAGAATTTCATTATATGCAATTCCTCAGTTTGAACAGAAGAAATCTAACCCCTATCGTGATTGTTTTGAAGAACATATAAATAATTAGATTCTATGGATTTTTTTTTAATTTATAATTTGAATTTTATCTTACATAAACCCAATTGATTGCCTGGCCTTTTGGGCTCCGAGGGCCTCCTCAACCAGATTGTAGTCGATGGCGAGGAGTTGGGTCCCTCGCTTGAACCCCACTCACGAATCACAAGCGCGGGGTTGTTGAGCCCCAACCATTGTTTTCAGCAATTGCTTCAGGTTGATACTTTTGATGCTCTAAATGATGCATTTTATTTTAAATTGTATGTTGTGAATAAGCACACAATGGCAACAGTTGTGTGTGAAAAATATGGTTTATAATGATCAGACAAACAGTTCTGGTTTATATTGCACTAACTATAGGAATAACTTTACCAATATTGGCTTTGGATTACAAGTCCTCCAGTTGAAGTAATAACATTATCGCTGCCTCTTTCCTTTTGTAGTGGATGCATTCTGGACTGTCATCCTGTCCTGTGTTGAAAAATATTCTCCCTGCCTCTTTCCTTCTTTAGTGGATTCCTTCAGGGACTGGCATCTTGGCATGTGATGAAAAACATTCTCTCTGCGTCTTTCCTTCTGCAGTAGATGCATTCTGGCACTGGCACCCTGTCCTGTGTTGAGAAATATTCAATGGATGCATTTTGGGACTCGCATCCTGTCATGTTTGGAAAAAAATTCTTGTCTTTATGTAACATGACTCGACATTATCTCTCACTCTAGTACCAAGTAGTGGATGCATTTTGGGACCGGCATCATGTCTTGTCTTGAGAAATTTTCTTGTCTTTATGTAACTTGACTCGACACTGTCTCTCACTCTGGTACTTGCATCGCCACTATCCTCCTTTCTTTATGTAACTTGACTGGAAACCAGTCCTGTATTTTTTCATGTTTTTAATGTAACTTGACTGGACACCAATCCTGAATTTTTTTTGTCTTTATGTAACTTGACTGGACACCAATGCTGAAAATTTTATTGTCTTTATGAAACTCAACTAGACACCAATACTGAATTTTTCTCCTAAGTTAATCTCGTATAATTACATACTCTTATATCTTAATGATAGTGAGGGAAAGAATTGTCTGAATCTCTGGATTTCAACATCAATTAGCCGTGTTTTGGCTATGACTCTCCAACTACCACTCTGAAACTTGGGTGATTTGAACAACTAGTTTGGGAAACATGCAGGTTTCCCTACAATGAAATCGAATGTTGGATTAAAACTAGACTTGTTGTTTCCAACACTCAAAGGTTGCAAACCATTCTAATCAGTGTTGTTGCTTTCCTCTGTTTTTTTTCCCATTTATTTTGTAACAATTTGTAATTTTCAATATTATGGATTTCCCCACAAAATCAACATACTAGTTTTGGTGTTGGTGGCCAATCATTTGCATAAGGTTTGGATCGCTGCAAATGTAACATACAATGTGTGTGACCAGGTTTGCTATGGTGCATGACCACCTCAACCTACAAAGAAAGTCCGTTTGGATTTATCTACCATGGCAGCCTGTGATGCTCTCCATTTGTCAGTGCCATGATTTGGTGAGTCACAGAACATGTGCCATATTGACGTTGTTGTCTTCCTCTAATTTAAATTTGGTGTGTACGAAGGTGTGGTGAATGGGGTCCTTGGTCACCTAGGCTGCTTGGCTTACCATAGTTCTACTTTTTCTTTCAGTGCATAGAACCCATGAAGCATATGTCTAATACTTGAGATAGACAACATTGAAGTTTTCCTGTTTCTGCAGACTTAAATGTTTCTAGAACCATTACATTAATATTTTGCTTGTCAACGTTTTGGGCTACCTAGTTAGAGGCCAGAGCCCATGAACAGGGAAGTAATTATGGAGGAAAGATAGCAGCTATAATGAAGGAATTCTTTATTTCTTCAGATCTTAGAAATTATATCCATAATGCCTGAGATACAGGTTGAGTAAGACTATGTTCAACATCTGAACTATTATGTTCACAAACCCTCGGAACCATAATCGATTTACTAACCACCTTGTGGATAGCCCATTCTTTATAACCACTACCAAGAAGACATTCTTCAAAAGTTCTCCTCTTTCTCGAGGTGGTTCTCTTTTGAAATCCTTTTAGACAACATTTATGGCATGGTGACTTCTCACTAGTATATTGGTATGCAATGTGTGCCTACATGTATGCTCAAGAATCTTGGGAAATTTCATAGTATTTCCTATCAACTAGGATGATTAGACCTGCTGACTTGATCTATGATCGATTTCTTCCACAACAATATGCAATCTCTTTTTTCTAGGTCTAGGTTAATTGAATTTGAATCATGGGAGAAGAATTACATGATTAACCTAGACCTAGACCAATTTTTAAGGCTAAATCATGGGAGAATTATATGATTCAAACCATGAGATGGGCTATTTAAGACATGTAAAACATATATGAAAGTGATGATCATTGATGTGAACATGTATAAAAAAATACTTGCAAAATAAGATTCTGTTATTGAAATTATGCGACAGCATGGGGATCAATTGAACTTTCGTAAGAATTTTAACAATTAAAATGACTAGATCAACCTCCCTAATTCTTTTGTGACAACATATCCAAGAAAGATACGGTAGAGTCCTTTATTACTATTGAGTAAGGTGTCTAACTGCTCACTTAGGGTTTTGTCGGTTTGATCTGAAGGTTCTTATTCAAATTGGATTCACACTTACTGGATTTCAGAATCTTATTGTAGCAGCAAAGAAACAACAATAGAAAATGTAGCACCCTGAGGTAAATTTTTAAGCCAGTTGCTTCATGCCATTTCTTCCTATAAGTTAGTTAGTTCTTTGTTTCTATTTGGTAAGCAACAACCCACTGTTAGAACTTGTGAAACTCCACAGTGCGTGTTAACACGAGATCTACCTACATGCATCAGTGTTACTTTCCAAGTTCCAACATATGTTCATGGATATTATTGGGGTGAGCTCAACATTATGGAGTTCACCACCCAGCATCGACGGTTTGTGAAAATTAAAAAGGATGTGTAATATACTTAGGGTATATTATCGCTATGTAATATTGTATAAAAATTTGTTGTAATAGTAGTCAGGACAACTAAGAAATTGAGGAGTGTTATCCTCCCCACCCAGAACCAATTCTTGCCAGTGACATATTGAGCAGCAATTTCATAATGACTACATTGTTGTATTGGTCTTGAACCTCAAAGAATTCGATGTGGGTACCATCCTCAGAATGAGAAACGTGTGCACACTGCACAATAGGTTTCCTCGCATGGAAAAAGAGAAAAATATTAGTAATGTAGGTCAATATTGTATTAATGTTGTAATAATGATAAATCATCGCCGCCCCAGCCCCGTGTGGTAGCTCAATTGGTTGATGCTGTAGGGACCAAGCCTTCGGGCGGTCACTCAAGTTGGTGCTCGGAAATAGGCTCCAAAATAACCTAACAAGGTGAAGAACCTTGGAAGCATTCCATGAATGTAGCCCCGATCTTCCAAATTGAAGTTGTGAACCACATTTGAAAACAAATCATCACAGCTTACTCGTATTATAATACACATCCATGTTATTCATTTCATCAATCAATCTCTCATTTATATATATATATGTGGATATTATTTAATATGGATATTGGGATTGTTATGTATTCGTGATGATTTCACTTTAAGTAGTATTAGAGCGGTTTCTGTGGTAAATTGTAATTTGCTATGGGTACAAGATTCGTGTTCCATTGAGAAGAATTACTAGAATTTCATCTTGATGACTTGGGTCAAATTGTTGCCAGTGGCATTATAAACATTAAAAGAAAATTTGGGGCTAAGGGCCAAATCCAATGATTCCAGGCTCGTCACCAAATTTTTTTTATGAGGAGTCAAACGTGAGGTTTTGTTTTCTTTTTACTTAAAACATGAAGCACGACCATCATCCAACAGTAGACTCGTCCATTTGTTTCATGTATCATGAAGAAAATTATGGAGCAAAAAACTGTCATCTAGTTGTCAAAAGATATACCCTACCAAAATATTTTTTAGAAGTTGTATCTGCCAGACAAATATTTGGAGATGTGTTTGTTCTTCGCTCTGCGAAAACCAGGTCAATACAGCATTCTAACCATCGCACAACTTCCATTCTTCACAATGGTTAATACTCTACACAATCGCTGAGTTTCCTTCACAGTTAAAGGTGATTGTAGTTTGGGTGAAAGACGAATTTATTCTGTGAGAAAGTAAAGGATTTTTTGCAGCCATACTTGACTGACCACTACATCGCCTGTTCAGTTATTCCAAAGGTTAGGGAAACTCCAAATTGTTCGTCGAAATTATCACCAAAGAACGCAGGAGGAAGTTGATTAATCATGTGTGGGGAACAATAAACCTAAGTTGCATTACCTTTGCTACTCATTGAATATATCCTGCATTAAAGTATTATCCCATTCAAGAGAGGTCGTCGTTGCCTAGGTTGTGGGATTATTGAGCCGCTATATAGTTGTAACATGTAAGCACACTATAGGTTGTGTTGGAAATTCATAACACTTGCAAATCACCACCCAAAAAATTAAAAACAGAGCCTCTTATAAAAAAAATTCATTCCTGTCACCGTATAAAAAATTCTTTCATGTCACCCATATGGTGAGTAATATGAAGGAAACATCTATTAAAGTCAGTAAAATATGTGCATATATATTCGGTAAAATATTCTGGACTACAAACCAACATCTCATATTTCACTTCGATATTTATTAGAATCAACTTTTTTAATAGAAGTGAAGTTGAATATAAGGTACTAGAAGGAATAAGGTAGAACAAGGAAATATATATAAAATGACATTTATAAAAAGGGTTATTCTGTCGAGATTCCAACTCCATAGTGAAGAAGTGGGTCCCTCACACTTTGTGTGCCCACTTATCATTCAAGGAGATGAAATGTTTGAAAAGCAAATGGAACATAACACTGAAAAACGAGATGTTCAATCACTTTTACAAACAAGAGCCACGAGGTGGCAATGTCCTACGCCATTATAAATTAGATTTTTGAAATTTGTAAAATAGATTTATAATGAATACGTCAAGTTCAAAGTCAGATGCTTATAATCCTGGATTTTAAATTTATTTATTTGCAAGGTTCAATATCATATTCAACCAATCGTGTTCATTGAGCATAAGTCTGTGTTTGGGTCCAAGTTCCTTAAAGCATTGAGAATGGAATTAGTACTTATAAGTCCCGATGTGGAAGGAAACACTCTTAAATGACCATTTGAAAGGCGGAAGGGCCTACGCTTAAGCTTGGCTTAGATATCAACTAAGTGTCTATTTCGACAAAACTGAACAGCCTATTCCTAGCATGATGAAAATTGAATCAACAACTAGACTTCAAGTGAGGCTTAAAGAATATTGAGGTAGGCATCTTCTTTTAATAACCATTCATGAGTGTTTCTCTTACCATCCCATTGCTGAACAAAATCACATAATCAACGAATAGAAACATTTATGTAGCAACACACAATCCTCAATTGGATTCTACAACTATTTCTTAAACACATCCTTATTCTCTGTCCTTCTCAAGTTTAGGTTATTAGGTATGCATCAATACATTATCTTGTTCTCTAAGACCCTTTTGCGAACCACTTTAACAGATTGTGTAATTTTTTAGGATATTTTGTTTCCTAATCACGGTATATTTTTGTGCTTATTAATGTGTTTGGAAAAATAAATTGGATTTTAAGCATGACTGTCTTTGGATCTTATTGTCTTTTATTAGAATTCAAATGATGAAATTTGTGTTAATATTTCTCCTCTTCCCGGTTCTTAAAGGGTTCTAGCTCAATGGAAGAGTGTCTAACTTACAAGCAGGAGGTTGGTGGTTCAATTCCTCCATGCCCTAATGATATTGCAGTGTATTTTTGAAGGTAAAAAATGTAGTAGTTCAAGATGGATGCAATATTATACGCAACACTAAATGCAAAACAAGATGTAAAAGCGGATGTCACACCAAACACACAAGTGGATACAAAAGTGGACGTTATGTCAAACACAAATGTGGACACAAAAATGGAAGTCACAGTAAAAGAAAAATTGGATGCAAAAGGAGACTTGACACTAGACACAATTAATGACTCAAAACTAGATGCAATACTAGGCCCAAAACTAGACGCAACAATAGATGCAAAAGTGGACTCTTAACTAGATGTAAAATTGGACATTAAATTGAGCACAAAATATGGTGTATCGATGGACATAAAAATAGGTGTAACACCAGGTGCAAAACTAGAAGCAACACTTGACGCAAACAAAAACTTAAAATGAGACACAATATTGGATGCAAGATGGGACGAAACATTGGATGTAAAACTAGACGTAATATTGAATGCAATATGGGATGCAACATTGTACACAAAACTTCATGCAATATTAGATATAAACATGGGCACAAAACTAGGAACAACACTAGGCGCAACACTGGGTGCAACATTGGGCTCAAACATAGATGCAAAAAAGACATCAACCAAGATGCAACACTAGGTACAAACCTAGATGCAAAATACGACGTAAAACAAGATGAAACATTAGGCACAAACATGGATACAAAAAAAGACGTAAAACAAGATGCAAAATTAGATGAAAAAAGGGATGCAACATTATAAGTAAAATTGGATGCAAAACTAGACGTAATATTGGGCCCAAATTTGGATGCAAACCTAGATGCAACACTAGATGCAAAATTGGACACATAATTTGATGCAAAACATGGTGCAAAATTAGGTGCAAGACTCGATGAAACAAAAGGAGCAAAATAAGATGCAACATTGGATGCAAAACTGAGGGTCAAACTGGGTGCAAACAAGGATGTAACAAATGACACAAAAAAAGATGTAATACAAGATGCAAAACTGGACGAAAATAAGGGCGTAACAAAAGATGCAAAAAATTGGGTGCAAAAATGGATGTTAAAAAGGACGGAAAAAAAGATGCAATAGATGGCGTTTTACGAAATTGTACAATAGCATCAGGTTTAGCGTCGGATTGTTCACCAAAATTGGGAAAAAATTACGCTAAAATCCGGTGCTAAATTCGACACTAAATCCAGTTTTTGTTGTGGTGAAGGAAGCAACATAAAGGAGAAGGGGAAGGATGCTACGATGGAGGAAGTAAAAGAGAAGAAGAAGAAGAGGAGAAGGCATTGGAAGAGGAATTTGTGCTAGATAAGTAAGCCGCGACATAAGGATAAAATGTGACACGATATGGTATGAAAGAATATCAGCAAAAGAATGCATGCAAATAGAGTGTAAAAATAACATAACGACCGAAAAACAACAGTAAAGCATAATGTTGAGAAAGCAATAGGCCTTAAAGATCATGGGTATGAGCTCGGCTGGAGCTAGTAGAAACCACACGCATGAAGGAATCTTTGTAAGTCAAGCCTATAGTGCCTCCTGTTATGTGTTACTAGAATAGGAAGTACAGCCTGTTGGATGGATATAGTAAGTCGGTTGAGATAGCGACAGAAAAGGAGTCAGTAATGAGTCTGTATCGAGTCGGTATTGAGTCTGTATCAAGCATGTATGGGATCTGTATCGAGTCTATAATAGGGATATAAAAGAAGGAAACTAAGTTGTATGTGGGTTATATTCTTGGTTAGATTATTAGTAAGACTCTTGAGCTAGACTTGAAGTAGGATTTTTGGTTACTGTCTCTGTATCGCTAAGTGCATTAGAGTGAAGGATTTTTGGCTGAGTGCGCATACGAGTAGGGAAGATTGATTCGATCGAGGTTGTGTACGGATCACTAGTAGAAGTAGAGTAGAAAGAGAAAAGAGAGAAGAGAATAGAGCATGAGAGGGAGAAAGAGTCTATAAAGTTAGAGAAGATTATCAGAGTCTATACCTTAGTGCGCAGACAAAAGGTCCATCTATTTTCTCATGCTAGATGAAGAGAACCTTGTGGTTTTCGCCTAGATAGGTTTCCATGTTATATTTTGTGTATATGTGTGAATAATGAAAGTATCTAGATATATGTGTGATTATTGTAGTGAATGAATGACTATATATTTGCTTACAAATGAATAGATGTATGGTTTTCATATTGTATTACTAGTTATGATTATTCCACATTGTTGTTGTGTATTTACTAAAGTTGCATAGAGAATGGTTAGGCCACATTCTAGTTATTGGAGCTCATTAAAGACAGGTAATCCATTACCCTAGACTTTGTTGCAATCCTTGGCATAGATCTAAGGTACTAAACCACCCTCCCGTAGAACTGCATAAACATGGTTCTGGAAGTTACCCATCAAGAGAGATATCGCGTGTGAGACGACAACTGTGTTGCAGGTGTTTTCGATTGAGCTCTGCTCTATCAGGATGATATATTGGGATTTGTTGTGCTGAGTAGAAGGGATTTAACCTAGGTTGAGATCCTTGGGATAAGCGACAAATAGATATAACAACAATAAAAAGACAACAAATGGTTCCTTTGTTAGGACCATGAATCGTTGTGGCAAGGGATATGTTGTGGAAACCCACGAAACTGGAGATCTAAGATTGGGTGGAATTCAAGGAGTTAGAATTTGCATGAAAAGAATGTCAAGGATATTATTGGAACCCAATAGAGTGGTTGGGACAATACATCTACACATACATCCAAGATATTTTATTTTCCATGTTTCCCACTATGTTCTTTTCTGAGTTTCCCACCGTGTTATTTTTCAAGATTATTTAAGTTGGAAACCCAACAGACAAATTTCCAAGGAAGAGAACCGAGGGAGTGGAATCCTTAGTTGATTGAGCGACTGAAAAGAGTAGACAACCCTATGTTGAAGCTTGTGAATTTTTGGGTAGATAGTATCTTAGAAGGATACATCACTGAGTTTGTTGTTGACACTATAACCTCATACATTTAGGTAGAGCGATTTTTTTTTCAAGGACCACGTAGTAGATTCTTGTCATCTCTAAAGACGTGGATAAAAATGTTTGTATGTGAAAAAAGAATTCTATGAATGTAGCAAGACTGTATCGAAATAGGGTGGCTATGTCTCAGCAGAACCCTAAAGCGAGATGTTCCCAAGAGATAGTACTAGAACTGGATTAGAATCAGGATTTTAAGAAGAAGAAGAAGAAGATTCAGGTCCGACAAACAAAGAAATTTTTTTTTAGGAAGAGGGAGTTGCAGCACAGGTCGAGAGCAAGAAGGCTATGATCTTGCGTCATACTTAGACGAAAGGTCTTGTGACCAAGAAGAGGAATATTAGGAGATATTTGAAGGATATGAAGAGTTAGAAGAATCGACTGAAGCTCCAGAACGAGAACGTGCTTACAACTCACCTACAACACTGAATACTTCGCCAGAGGTAAGATCGAGAAACTTATCTCCAAGTAATTCTATAAATATGAGTACTAGTATCATTGTAAACAGCGGACAAGGAAGTACGACTAGCCAAAATTTTGTTTTGACTGTATGAGTAGAAAATACAATGGATGGAGATGATATTAAGTTACCTATATTCAATGGAAACAGATTGGAAGACCCAAAACAGTATTGGTTCCTTTGTGAAGCTGTCTAGATGGTTCAACAAATCCAGGATGAGAATATCAAGAAAGCACAGATGATCATGACTCTACGAGAACGTGTGCTGGATTGGTATATGAAATATTCCATATTACCAGTAGGATTTCTCCCGAAAACACTCAATGAGATTCGAGTGGGTTTAATAGATGAATTCAGAATGCCAAAGTTTGAATCAAAATGCATCGCCGAAATCAAAAGGATTAAGAAGCTGCCAACAAAATCTGTATGGGACTTTGACCAAATATTTAAGACATTGATGGACAAAGTGAGCTTCCAAATGTCAGATGTACAACAAAAGGAATGGATTATTTCTACCTTGTTACCATGTATCCACAACCCGTTGATGTAACCGAATATTGTGTCATAGATAGAGGCTCTGGAGATAGCAATGAAGTTAGAATCCTCGTCTATTGGATATACTGGCTCGAAAATTATGCAAATTCAGTCGCAGCTTGCCAATCTTACGGTGCAGCTCCAGGACATTAAAAGAGGGAAGAAATTTCAAGAAGAACTATGGTGTACAAGATGCAGAATAGACGGACACCATAAAGACAATTTTCCATCTCTCATGAACTATGTCGCAGCAGGTGTGTTGAACCCATTAAACACCCTAGGAATTCCTTAGTGTAGAATATGCCAAACTAGGGGCCACAAGTCTGAAGAATGTCTGTAGTTACAGAAGATTGTAAGCACACCAGCTAGTCTGTATTGTAAATTTTATAGATCAGTAGTTCATGATGAAAAATACTACAAAGCATTTCAGCTAATGCAAGAAAACATGATGGACACCTACATAATGAAAAATGATGAGTAGATGCAAGTTGAACGAGGGAAGCCTCAATATCAGCCTGCATAATATCAACAACTGCAATATCCTCATCCACAATACCAATAGAATCAGTATCCTCAACAACAACGATACCCTCCACAAAGGGGGGGTGGAAACTTTAGAGGTCGAGGACAACAACAAGGAGGAGGATTTGGTCGAGGAAGAGGCCAAGTCATATGTTATAATTGTGTACAACCAAGATGTTTTTCCCAATATTGTCATAGTCCTGTGAAAAATTGTACATATTGCAAAGAATTTGATCACAGTGTCTATAACTTATTGTGAAATCGTAGGATAGAACTATCGTTAATCCCAACCCGATGCAGAATCAAAATTCTAATCCCAATCAGAATATTCAAATGATTTCTACCGAACCAAGAGAACCTCAAATTGTTGTCGTTACACGAGGAGATGTTGTGATAGGAGCAGACCAAAATATATAGTAAGGACAACTACAGGTGAGACCTGTGGCACAGAAGAAATCCCCACTAGATGTCCAAAAGGAGACAGAAGTCCTCTTGGAAGAGCGACTAGAATTTGTTGATGCTAATCAATCTTCAACATCTATACAAGTCAAGACTATGCCCAAACGATTTGAACAGCTAATCAGGAAGCCACCAAGGAAAAAGGTTAGTAAGCTTGCATAATTTATCAAAATTTGTTAAGCACTAAACAATGATAAAGACATTTTCACGGAATAGACAACACTAATAGAAGAAACACCAGAAGACTTGTGACCTGAAAAAAGAGTTAATCATATCAGTTAAAAACTGAAAACAGACCAAGAATTGTGAATGATTGCACAGATATGAGATTATGATATGGATTATATCATATTATATTTGGGCTCGAATGTCAACATATTAACAAGACAAACATGGGAGAGCATGAATAAATTGTAACTGGACTGATCTCCTATTCAACTAAGGCTTGCAAACTAGTCAAAGGTTCTTCTAATTGATAGACTAACTCAAGTGTGTGTAGGAGTCGAAGGCTTAAGAACATATTTCGACTTTGAATTTATTGACATTGTCGATGACACAAATCCATATCCTGTACTTATAGGAATTTATTGGGCAATAGACAACCAAATGATTATAAACTTCAAGAAGAGGATCGCATCATTCGAACATTCTGAAATAAGAGTGGTTGCTCCAATTGATCTGCTTGAAGGATAGACATATGTTGAGCCTATACATAGTGAAGGGAAAGACAATTGTCTAGATCAGTTGTATAACATCATGTCTTCAAAGGAAGACTATATTAACCAACAATTGATGGAAAATTGAGTTGGCGGAGTGTAAGCTCGTGCACGTCCGACTCGGGCAATCCCTTGAAAAATTGATAGAACAGGCTACATGAAGTCTCCATGCGAAAATGTGCAAGAATCACAAGAGTTGTCTGAAGGGTAGGAGTCGAAGAAAGCGCGCTACTTACATATGAAGGATCACCTAACATTGCATATTTTCTTGTATAATTTGAAGAAAAAGTCACAGAATCACAGCGATTGTCCGCTTTGGACTATGTGTTGAAAGCTACACCCGCTAGATGGTGGGGTACACACAAATAGTCTATCTCCGAATGGCCAAAGTGTGGGAGATTAATGGAGATCATATTTGGAGAAGAGATTAGTTTTCTTGATCAGAAATATATAAGATTGACAAATACTAGGAAACATATTAAGCACTGTCGCAGGAGTTGGCAAGAACATCCACGGCAAGAATGGGTTCATCAATTCATCCACACTTTGGAAATGGTACCTAGAAGTTGGTACACATCAGTAGAGATATGACGAGGAGCTATTAAATGGGAAATATTAGCTGTAAGATTCACCAAGACATTTGAGTTCACAAGTGAACACCCAATAGTCGGTGTTGCGTTACAGGGAACAAAGGAAAATATCTTTGAAAAAATCTCGGTCGTAGAATTTTCGTCAATGCAACATGACTATACACAACTGGATGGTGTGTTATAATCTCATGGGAGAACCAGATGATGATGACCCACTTGAGATAAATATACCTGAGTCAGAAGGTATACGTACAGTGGAGGGAGCTTCTATAACCACTGACCAGTTTTTAAAACCACTCAAGATTAATAAAGTAAATATTGGGTTGCTTGAAAACCCTTGCCAATATTGGATATCATTGGGACAAAGAGACTGTGGGAAATATCACTGGCTTACTACATGAATTTCAAGATCTATTCCCTACATAAATTTCTAAAACAAATGGGGGGGGGGGGGGGGGGGGGGNATGACACTACCTGGAAGTGATGTCATGATTGGCACAATAATTAAGTAATTTGCTGACAAAATACCTATCAATCATTATTCTAAGAAATATTGACAGAATCAGGTGGCATACTTTGGGATCATTTCTACCATAAATGACAATAACCTCCTTTACTGATTCTAGCTAATTCACGTCGGGACGAGAAGCTTCCTTAAATGACCCAAATTGCAACACTAGGGTATTGAAAAGACAAAGTACTTTCTAAGTAAAGACTTGATCGTGTGAATGAAAACTGTCAAAAATATGTTGTTTCATATTATAAGTTTTTCCTATATCCAGAGTCATTCTGCTTGAGAACAGATAGGAGAGAGTCGTTTCTACAACTCAAGGAGTCGAACCCAATTTATGGTCATTTCGATATCAAGTGCTAGTCCTACCGTGGAAGCCGAACACGGACCTGCATCCTATCATGGAAGACATTGTAGGATAAATTCCCCCAAGGAACCAATCTAGGCCAGTTGGTGCCCAACTCCCACTTCGACCTTCAGAAAAATGCAGAATGCAGGAACCAAAATCAACACCAGCTACAAAGGGGAAGCAGGCGATGAATAATAAGAGAAAGGAGAAAGTTACAACAACACCACCAAGCCATAAAGAGAAAGAGGAATTTGAATCCAAGAAGTTATTACCACCATATATTCTACCAATAAGGATGGATGTTCCACGAGTTACCATCCCGAGTAAGGGTTCTGCTAGATTGGTAGCACCCAAAATTCCAAAAGGTATGACAGCACTGCATGATATTATGCCCCAATTGAAAAAGTTATCCTTTGAAGATTCGGATACAAGAAAGTTGACAGACCTCAATATAAAGAACTACATGAAACTGGTAAAAGATACGCTCGATTCACCGAACCGGTTTGTTGCAATGAAATGGGAAAAAGGACTGGAATAGTCTGGGTTGTTGTTATTACTATTAATGCCATACTTTGGTCGAAGCTTAGAAGTAACCAATTACGTAAGAAAATTGCTGGTAATATTTCATGGAGGATTCCTTGGTTAGACAAACCATATTCAGTTGATATTGACCTTATCTCAACAATTATAGGACTTCCAAGGGAAGGAACAGACACATTGTCATCCTTAAAGAAGGACAACGACCTCAACCACATTGCGAAGATGAAGGATAAGTATGAACTCATCAGGCCCGGTATAGGGTTCTCAATATCCTCTATTAATGATCCTACCATTTGCATGGAAGCAACAATAGTGTCACACAAAATGTTGTGCACATCACAACTGAGCCAATGAACTGCAGGGGCAGTCACACTGGCTGCACTCTATGTAGAAGGAGTTAAAATCAATTGGTCCCAATTATTTCTTAATGAATTGTTATAAGACGTAGCCTCAGTGCAAGAAGAAGGTATTGCTTTCCATTATTCATGGTTATTGATATTAATCTCATTTATTGTTTGGTATGAGACGAAAAACTACCAACTGGTATACCTACATGTTACCTGCAAGGTGCAAGATACCAGAACCTTTGGTTCTCGCCATACAAAACCCAACAAACGAATAGTAACTGTGAATATTCGTTTATATTGAAGCCTTAAAGAACCTAGTGAAGCTTCAGGTAAGATTGAGTGTAACCACTATTTCCATGTTTCGGTGAATCATCAAGTTTCAATTGGGTCCACACTATGTTTTCATCCAATCACAGAGACATCCACAACAACAGTGGTTGGAAACGCAATATGTACTAATAGAAGAATATGTAGAAACCTTTTATCAGTGACTGGCTAGCAGAATGGAGACAAGAAGTGACACCAACTCAGAGGAAGGACAAAGAAGTCAATCGGGATAAACACCCCAAGCGCAACACAGAGGGGGAAGAGCCAGACAAAAATCATCCCAATTTTCCTCATCAGAAACCACCACTAGAACAACAACAACATGAAGGGAAAGGTGTCGAAGAAAAAAGGGACCCTAAGCTTAAGAAAAAAAAGGCTAACAAAGAATCCAATACCTTTCGTGTTGATGAGGAGGAGGTATATCATCAACACTACAAGAATCTTCCTAGGCCAGTGTCCATGACCTCGTTAGATAGCATAACCAATTTACTACTACTGTCATAGATAGGTTGAATGAACTGGGAAGGACAATCAAAGAAATTGAAATTGTCATATAGCGTGCGCCCCAAGTACCACAGTCACATAACCCACTTGGGCCGTCAGAAGCACCCAAACCCCAGGTACCAAGAGGAGACCACCCCATTAGTATACAACTCCAAAGAGAAGTCTTGTATCTAAAGAATCCAGACTCCAGCAAGATTGACATAAGTGGTGTCTAGATATTCTTTGATTTCTCAAAGATGCGACTACTAGATGTGCATGCCTTACAAAAAGCGAAAGTTGCAGAGATTAAAGTAAGAGAAAGTGCCCTCGCTAAACAGGTGAAGCAATCTGAGAAGGCTATTAGAAAAATTAAGGAAAAACTGCAAAGGACCAAGCAAAAAGTAAGGGATGAAGAAGAAAGTAAGCAAAAACTCAAAAATGTCATAATCTTGCTTGTTCGAATCTTGAAGATGCTGAAATATTACAAGAAATGCCACCAGAAGACAAATTCCTTAGGATAGGAAAGATAGAAGCCGACCTTAGGAGAAATTTTACAAAACTAGAAGAGAAAAGGAGACCTAGCACACCTCCAGAAGTACTAGAAAGCAGAAGAGACGCAAGAACTCAGGCTGGGAAGAGAATAGAAGAAGTCGAAGAAACATGTGCTAAGGTTGTCGACCAAGTCTCTTAGACTTGGGAAGCACTAATGGATGGCGAGAAATCACAGAATATTGCAAATGATATGACTACATTTGAAACAAACATCAAGCAGATAATAAATGATATGAAACAACTACCCTTAGCACATAAAATGTGTAAGGCAACAAAAATGAGAAAAATGTAGCAACAAATTACTGTGATGCACACACAATAGCAACAACGTGAGGAAAAGGTAGAATAATTGTAGGTTGAAGCAAAGATATTTATAGAAATAATTCAGCCTGTACATCATATGGTGCACGAAGTATCAACATCAGTACAAAAAGTCATGCCGAAACACCTCAATTCCGACCTGGTGGAGCACATTCAGAAAACAGAGGAAGAAGTGTGCACAGAGGCAAAGAATGTGGTGAAAATCGTATAAATTTTTTCAGATCAAAATAAGCGCAAGTCAGTACATGGAGAAATAGCTTCATGTGGCTTGGGACGAGCCACAAGTGAGTTTTGAGGGGTTGTTGGGCCTAGAGACAGTAGGGCATAATTCATGCATAATTATGTCGAAGTATGGAGAAGAATGTAAAGGAGAAGAGGAAGGAGCTACGACTAAGGAAGCAACATAAAGGAGAAGGGGAAGGATATTGTGATAGAGGAAGTAAAAGAGAAGAAGAAGAGAAGGAGAAGGCGCTGGAAGAGGAATTTGTGCCTGATAAGTAAGCCATGACATAAGGATAGAATGTGACACGTATGGTATGAAAGAATATCAGCACAAGAAGGCATGCAAATAGAGCGTGTAAATAGCATAACGGCCGAAAAATAACAGTAAGGAATATTGTTGAGAAAGAGACAAGCCTTAACGACCATGGATACAATCTCAGCTAGGGCCGACAGAAATCACACAGGTAAATACATCTTTGTAAGACAGGCCAATAGTGCCTCTCGTTATGTGTTGCTAGAATAGGAAAGACAACCTGTTGGTTGGATATAGTAAGTCGATTGAGATAGTGACAAAAAATGAGTTTGTAATTAGTCTGTATAGAGTTTGTATCGAGTCGGTATTGAGTTTGTATCAAGCATGTAGGGGATCTGTATCGAGTCTATAATAGGGATATAAAAGAAGGAACCCAAGCTGTATGTGGGTTAGATTCTTGGTTAGACTCTTAGTGAGACTCTTGAGTTAGACCTGAAGTAGGAATTTTGGTTAATGGCTCTGTATCGCTAAGTGAATCAGACTGAAGGATCTACAGCTGAGTGTGCAGACAAGTAGGGAAGGTTGAGTCAATCTAGGTTGTGTGCAGATCACTAGTAGAAATAGTGTAGAAATAGAAAAGAGAGAAGAGAAGAGAGAATGAGAGGGAGGAAGAGTCGGTAAATTTAGAGAAGATGATCATGAGCAAAGTCTGCAGCTTACTGTGCAAACGAAAGGTGCATCTATTCCTTCATGTCAAATGAAGAGAACCTTGTTGTTTTCTCCCGGATGGGTTTCCACGTTATATTCTATGTATATGTGTGAATGATAAAAGTAGCTTAGATGTATGTGTGATTATTATAGTGAATGAATGACTGTAGATTTTTTTACAAATGAATAGATGTATGGTGGCCGCATTGTATTACTGGTTATGATTATGCCACATGGTTGTTGTGTATTTACTAAAGTTGCATAGAGAAAGGTTGGGCCACAGTCTAGTTATTGGATCGCATTAAAGAAAGGTAATACACCCCACTGGACTTCATTGTAAGCCTTGGCATAGAGCCAAGGTACTAAAACACACTCCCACACAACTGTGGAAACATGGTTCTAGAAGTTATCGATCAAGAGAGATATCTCGAGTGAGACGACATTTGTGTCACAGGTGCCGTCGAATGAGCTCTTCTTTGTCGAGCCGATGTCTTGGGATTTGTTGTGCGGACCAGAAGGGACTGAACCTGGGTTAGGATCCCTGGGAAAAGGGACAAAGAGATATAACAACAGTAAAAATCCAACAGACATACAATTCTCATCAATAGACATACCTGAAAGTGGATATAGAATCGTTGTCCCTTCCTTTGTAAAACAAAAGTACGAGACTACATTTGGAAAATACTTTTTCACATCTTCCTCCTCTAGACCATCAAATCCTTGTGGCAAAACAAGTTGCGTCCCTAAGCCTCCTTGCCTCTTAGATAGTCTTCTCACCGATCTCTATGGAGAAACTAACTCTTCCTTCTCATCCCATTGTTCTGGACACGAGTGTTAGAGATGTCCCAGTTTACATCATTTTACACATATGAAGGGAACCCGCTAGTGATCCAAAGGTTGGGTAAAAATGTGTTCTCCCTAGGTGACATCAATCTCTGATACCAACCCATTTCCTCTGTCCACCTGAACTAGGAATCTATCTATTCACTTGTCCTCCCATCGTGAATCTTTGTCATTATAGTATAATAATCAACCAATTGAATTACCAATGTTAAAAAAAATCCTCCTTGCACCTCAAGGCCAATGGAAACCCTGGAAACATTACCCAAAATGTTGTATCACAATCGGCTCGAAGCATGGATCAAAATTGATATGTCACTTCTTCATAACAAGGCTAGACTCATCCCCATAACCAAATCATCTCTAGAATTTTCTTCCTATCAACCACAAAGAAAAATTTGCACTCTAACCATCCTTTAACCAACAAATGACATGCCGACAAGTAACCCAGAAGCAGTGTCAACCTCTCCTCCACCCATTCTTTTAGTTTGCTCCACTTGCAGACTTCGTGTTGAAACCATCCAATTAGAACCTTTTTTGTCAATGAATGGACCAAATCCATGCCCACATCTAGGCCAAAAACAATTGCCACCCTGTGTTATTTTATCATGAAGGCCTTCTTTGTGCAATTTGATATAGATTTTGCCCTTGATACCTCCTAGTTAGATTCCTCCAGGTCTAAATTCTACCTTTGCCTTTGAATAGTCTTCACTAAAGTAGTAGGATTACCCAAATAGGTTGGACAAGTACCCCCTTCACTAGCCTCTGAAACATTTAACACTTCACGAGTAGTCCTATTAGATATTTTCTTACAATCACCATCACATTACTCCTTCCCCGTTAGTTTTGTTGCATCTTCATCCACAACCCCACCTTGTTTACCGCCTCCAACAACTTTCGTGCTTCCCATGATTCTTACTAAAAGGAGAATATAAAACAAGACTATAGTAACGAAATCGAATCAAGATATCATTCCATGTTGGAAAGTCTTTACAATATAGTTTATGGAAGTCATACAGAAACCCATCAAATGTTTTGAAATTCAATTGAATATTTGTCTAATCTAAGAAATGATAGCAAAGAATGACTTAAAAGGAAATTTGTGAGCATTCTATGGTCACTTAATATCCCTTGAAGCTATCCATCTCTAGTCATATCACTACCATGTGGGGAGGTTCAAATATACGATAGAAAACACATACATTATATATTGTAGGGTCCATCTTTAGGAATGAAAATTCATCTTCTCAGAGGAGATAAGTATTTGCAGAGAAGAGGAGACTTTGAGTATGGAATATAAAGTTAATATGATGGTCACAATTAAGGATAGAGAGTGAGGTAGGGAAGTTTGAGACTTAGGCAGGTGAATGTGGAACCTTAATTGCTACTTTCTTTTCTTTCTCGAATGAGTGAGGAGCCTAGCCTCACATCAGAGATGACTACCAACATTCGTACTTGGATCGTAATCTGAATACCATCATTAGTTGGATGGAAAGATGCAAGTGCTAGGCATACCCCCTACTAAATAACAACAAAATAACAAGTCATGTGTACTAATTTGATTCGTAAATTTTCACCATTCACCAAGTAAGGAAGGATTGCTTTCCTATAAAAGGGTGAGGAGAGTAGGGGTGAGAACTTTTGGGGGGAGGGAGTCGGGGTATGGGAAACTCTAAAATGGAAAAAAAAAACACATGTGTCCATGACCCAAGAGGAAGGTCAAGTCAAATAAAACTTGAATGATTTCACCATGTTATTTTGGGATATCCTTTATATGGTTCCACCCACCCTTAGTATCTTAAGGATCTTTTTTCTTGTTGGAAAAGTAGTTTTTTAGGTGTACAATTAAAATTGAAAACATAATGCTAGGTTGGAGATTTTAACCTAGTTACCTATTTATATCCACTAAAATTAGCACTAGGACTTTGAATTAAAAATCTTGGGGGTCCTATTCAGTGGATTTTGAAAATCCCAAACAATTTTGTATCATTGACATTCAATCTACAAGGATCTTGTTGCATATATTCATTATATATGTAATACCCCCTGAATTAATGATTGTTATTAATTCTTCTGGAAAATACTTTAATTATTATTTTTTATTATTTTATTATTATTGACAGAAAAGTCAAGAATAAAACATTTTGTAATAAAACATTTTTATTTAATAAAATATGTTGAAGGGGGAACAAAAGTGGATATAGTTGTTGAAGAGTGTTTGCTGACCCACAAGAGGAAAATACAAGTGGTAGAAGCCATTGAGTGAGAATTCAAGATGTAAGAGGCATCATCCCCAAAAATCAGGTTAGCACTCCTAGTTGAGTGTTAAAGAGTAGGAGGCTCATAAATGACCAAGTGCCAGGAAAAATACTATAAATTAGTATGTCCATAAGTAGTAGGTGGCTTGCATTGGATGGGGATTAACATCTGTGAAATGCAAGAGATGGCGCATTGAAGGATTTTTCTATTGTGGTTCAACGAACAGGATCGGGGGTTATGGAGCAAGTAACTTAATTGCTCTAGGAGTTGGTTGGGAGGAACAACTTCTCCACTTTTGTTTTCCCAACGCGGTGCAGGTTCATATTTCATGTTTTAAATGTTTGTAGAACATGTGTAAATCCTAGATCTAAAGAATATTAACATAGAATCTAGTATATTTTTAGTTGGCTTACTATTGTGATACTTGAATTATTTAGAATTCTGATTTTGCACCTAATGGATGGAAATCATTTGTTTTTAAATTGTATCAGGCATTCCTACATTTAACTGTATATTCCCTGTCTGTATCGATTTCTCTTAAATCTTCCTTAGTTCTGCATTACAAAATTAGAATGTTGAATTAATCTACAATTCTTGTTTATAGTATAGATCTTCATTATTCAATTTATGCGAATGAAATCCATTTACATAGAAATATATTAATTAAACTTTACATATCCTATAATCAACGTTGTGCAGTATAGATATATCATTATCAAATCATGTACAAAGGTGACGAAAACAAGAAAAGGTTACAAGCATTAAGATAACCTCCAGATCTATTTATCTTACAGTAAAATAAACCCCAAATCAAACCAAACCATTTTTGAATGGAACTATAGAGGTTATAGACAAATCCAGATTAAAGGAGAAAGCTGAATCAACGATGGGGAAAGAATTCACGAAGTGAATCTGCATGGAAGATAAGAGATCCGCAAAGATAACAGATCGACGGATGAGATTGAAGCCGCAAGAGATCGATGACTCACGGGAGTTGCAAAAGATGGATTGTAGAAGAATAGTTTGGAAAAGTTGGAAGGCACATCTACAATTCACAATCCACAATGAAGCCTCAACCTGCAATCCATAATGCGGAAAGCTAATTGTGGAAGGTTGATTGCGGAACGATAAATTTTAAAAAGTTAAAATGTAATCCCACAATCTGCAATGCAGAATGAAGCCTCAACCAGCTATCCGCAATGCAGAAATCTAATTCCGGAAGGTTGATTTCAGAATGATAATTTTAAAGAGTTAAAATGTAATCCCGCAACCCGCAATCCGCAATTTGTGGAAGGATCATTGTGGAAAGATGGTTGCGGAAAAGAAATTATGGAAGGGTAATCTGCGGAAACTGAGTTGCGGAAACATATTTGTGGAAATCTTATTTGTGAAAATAATCTTGTAGAGTTGAGCGTGTGGAAGAAGGTTTTTAGGCGGTATTTTTTGCTGATTTGGATTAGTTTAGTTTTTCTAGCTCTTCCCTGGCATCAACTAATTTCTGAATTTGAGGAAAGGTTGAACGAACAAGTAAAATCAAGAATGAGCATTAAAATTTCAAAGATTAATAGTGTCGTGTTACAGTTATGGCTAGACCCGTACCTCTTCCATGATTCTTTTTATAAAATATGTTTAATACAAATGCTTATACCTTATTGTTGGGTTAGGCTAAGGTACTCGGAAGGGTTTTAATCATAAACATAGAACTAGTAATAAAAACATTAAAACCAACTCATGTAGGGTCATGCCAACCAGATAGTATGTAAAACCCTCACTTTTATTAATATTAAGGGGTCACCGTATGGAGGAACTTACGCTTACAAACCCTAAGCCTCTCATGCTTAGGGGCAGGTCTTTACATACATAGTGTAAACTATGTTGAGGGCTAAAGGCTTGAAAGTATAAGTTAAATCAATAAAGAATAGGTAAACAAAGTACATCACCTGCGTGAACGTGGATGAAGGTTCCAGAAGGAACTAGCCATCATAGGATTCAACAAACATGTTTTAACCAGCAAGAAAAGTATATTAAAAACTAGCAGTAGTAAGACGTAGGATTTTACTAAGTGAATATAAAAGTAATGCATGCAATTTTTTTTTTCTTTTATTTATGATTTTTAGGTGTGTTACATAATGTAAAACCCTCGCCTTTATTAATATTAAGGGGTCACCCTATGGAGGACCTTACGCTTACAAACCCTAAGACTCTCACGCCTAGGGGCAAGTTTTTACATACATAGTGTAAACTATGTTGAGGGCTAAAGCCTTGAAAGTATAAGTTAAATCAATAAAGAACATATAAACAAAGTACATCACCCGCGTGAACGTGGCTGAAGGTTCTGGAATGAACTAGTCATCGTAGGCTTCAACAAACCTATCTTAACCATCAAGAAAAGTATATTAAAAACTAGCAACAGTAAGATGTAGGATTCTGCTAAGTAAATGTAAAAGTAATACATGTAATTTTTTTTAAATTTACGATTTTTAGGTGTGTTAGAGAATATTAACCCATTAAGACTATATTGGATATTTGGTTAGCTCTGCAATGGCCATGGCAAGCTCGACAATGTTGTAGTGAGCATAGTTTCTCCTAAAACAATGAGTCGAAATTCTTAGTACACGCTAAGGCAACAAGCATTTTTTCAACAAAAGCAAAAATGGCTCAATCCAGGTCTAAAATCACAATCCTTAATCTCAAAAACCTTGGTTTTATGCACCACAAACCCTTAGCAATCTCAGCCAACCCCATCCAGAAACCCATTTAGTGCCCTGTGAAATCAATTGTGAAATCAATGGTGCAAGTAGTAGTAAGAGGCATGGAGACCAAGATATCAAGGAAGAAGCTAGGGCTAGGGTTCTCAACACCAATGTGCGACATGGTTTCTATGCAAAATACCACCTATTAGTTCGCTTGTGAAAAGACCACCGAACCATCCCCACCAAACTAATGCTTTATTACCAATAATATTAAACCATTACATCTTTTTAAAAACAAATATTTATTATTACGTTTAATGACAAAACTGGTCACATCATTACAATCTAACTTTTTATTTTCCACAGAAAAAAATCGTAACTTTAGTACATTACAATCTAACTATCCAAGTTGAAGAAAAATTAAAAATAATAAAATTTCCAAACAAACTTTATTTAAAACAGTTTTAAAAACGAGGTTTTTTTAACATATACCTGTTAATATAAAACAAAGGAGCATATAATAACTCCCTTTGACAAGGACTAATAGTCTATGAGTCAGGATGAAATAAGGATATAGACTTTCCTTATTGTTCCAATGCATTCGTGAAATCAAGAATTAATTGTGTATGTATTAATATATAAATTTAACAATAATACAAAATTATTTCAAATTAAAGAAAATATTATAAAAGAAAATTTGTTTTAGTAATATATTGTAAGTGTAAAATGACTGGATTGCAAATTTAATGTAAACCAAAACCATTTTTAATGAAATTGTGATTGAAGCTCTCAGAAGGTTGTGTGTAAGTTTGGTTTTGTAAATACTTATTGTAATGATTGAATTTTTCACAAAACTATTACAAATAAAGCAATGCTTATTTTTGAATGTAGGACTTTGACATTCAATATGGGTAGCTCTAATTTTAAAAATAGATCATTAGGTTGTGCTTCAAGTTAGTTTAAATTTTATGAAAGTTATAATTATTTATGAATTAAGTATAGTTTTATATATTAATAAATTTAAAATAAAATTATTTATGGAAATTTTAATTATTTATAAAATAAATATAGTTTTATATTAATCCAAAAATAAAAATTGAAAAAAGTTTGTTATATATTTAAAATATCTAAATGTTTTAGACTACCAAAAAGAGTTCATCCATCTTGAAGATATCATAATATTGACATTCATGAACCAAATTTCTTTTAATTATATTTAAATTTTTAATTTTTATAAACACAAAAATATTTAAATCTCATTTAATTATATTAAAATATTTTATTTTATTATAATAAAAATATTTTGAAAATTTTATCTACTTAAAATTTAATTTAAAAAAAATATCTTAAACAAAAAAAAATATAACTTATATCAAAATACCCAAATACAAATAACCACAAAATTATAAATCTAAAATAACTTAATTTAAAAACAAAAAGACAATCTACAAAATTATAAACCTAAAATAACATAATCTAAAAACCAAAGTATAATGTTTAAACATGGAGTTTAAAGAACAATTAAGCCAAAACCATGGTCATTGAGACAAGGTCCCTATCAATTATTAAAGGAACTCATCCATAAGTTACTAAAGACCATAATGAGAGTGCTCAAAAGCCTTTTGTTTCTCTAAAATGACCAATGTCAAATTAAATAATTATTGTGAAAATGAGTAACCAATTTTGTTTCACACTTTTATTTTTCTTTCACCAATCAATATTTAAATTTAATTTTTATTTAATTTTAAAACCATTAAATTTGTTTTCAATCAAATATAAAAATATATATATATATTTTTTTATAATAATAATGAAAATAAATATTTTGTATACAAAAATGAGTTATTTTTGTTTTCTATGCGTAAGGGTACACACTAAGAAAAAATGAAACAAACCTTGCCCATCGGATATTAACATAACGTCCCATCCTAATCGAACAAGTCCTCCTAAGGAACCATATCACTCGATGGTATCGATTACATCCATATGTCCCCTCTTAATCCAACTAGTCACAACGAATGATACCAATCGATTACATCGATATTTTGAAAATGATTTTTTTATATTTATTATTTTAAAAAATAATATTTATTTCGTTTACAATAGTAAAATTTATTATAACTCAAATTTTTAATTAATGAATAATAGTTATTATTATTGGTCGTTGAGTAGGTTAGCTCAAGTAGTTGAGAGATGTTTATGCTAATAAAAAGTTTTGGGGTTGAATTTTCAGGTGGCTATGTCAAGGGAAAAGCTCTGCATATAGTTTGATAGTTCAATAAACTATGGGATTATGCCATAATACCATCAACCAATTATTCGGGTATTAGTTTTGAGCTAAATGTATTGAAGGTCTGACCATACTCTTATCTCTTCGCCGGATGTATTTGCATTGAAGGTTTTAGGTTTTGGCTCAATAACGTTTTCAACAATAAGGTATGTAATTATAAACACCTTTTATGATTTACAAACTTTGCATTCTTGTTTATCATCATTGAGAATGAATTTAACCATTATTTAACCCCTTTCTTATACATAAAACAATGCAACTGGTGCCTGGTTCCAAAAGGCTCCTCCCTGGCATCCAAACCTGTAAGTCCAAGTTTACCATTCAGTCTTCTCTATGGCAAAAGAATGGTGGAAATACAGAGGTTCATGGTTGCTTATGTTTTGAGAAAGAAAACATTACGATGTGTTTTGATTCGGTTCAATGGGTCGTTTGCAGATGTGGAATTCGATAGCTGGGATTTTAGTTTCTTTTAAACCCTAAGAGAAGGTTATTTTTTACTTTGTTGTCTGCAACACTTGTTTGATCTCAGCTTAGGGTTTTGAAACTTTCCTTTGTTGTATTATGAACACAAATGCGTAAAGAATTCTACAAGTCTCTTTTCTGGTTTCTCCTTTAGGTTTTGCTATATTTGAAATTTTAATTTAATTTGTTAAAATAAATCTCCTTCAAGGTTTTTGTTTGAAAAGATGGAGATTTATGCACATTGAATTCGGTGGGAAAACAATGAGGTTCTTACCCGACAACTTCTAAGAAAAAGTTTATCAAATACCATCTTTTAATGTACAGTATGTTAGGTTTGTTTTTATCTTCTTTCTTGTTTACGATTTAGTGTTTTTAATTAACCTTCAAATAGTTTACTCACTGTTTATTCCTTGAGAGTAAATAATAAACAAAAAAAAAACTAGGGCTTTGTTTTTTAAATCTTAGTCGAACAATCGTCGGAGCAAAATTTGTAATCCAAACTAAAATTTGTAATCCAAACTACTTTAAATCAATAACAACTTCAATTTAAAGTATGGAAAATGATAACACTTCTCCTTAATTAGATTACTTTTCATCACTGTAATCACCAATAAACAACATTTAAAGTGTTTATCATACATATAACAAGATTTCTATAATTCATACATCTTAAGTAGCATAAATAACAAAGAGTTTAAGTTATTGAGAATCGTATCTGTCTAGTTTTGAAAATGAGAGCTTAACAACCATGCACCACTCGGCCTTAGGAATCTCAAAGCGTTCTAATCTTGCAAGAATTCCACCCCCCTTGCCCAACACCTTGAGTTAAAGCTTACTTTCTACAACCTCAAGTTGCCACCAGTAAAATAAAGAAAATTATTTATTCAAGAACCTAGCATCTTTACATCCTCACTCACGGTTTCAGTTTAGAGCCTAACATCACACATATGTTCTCTGGAAGCTTAACATTTTTTCACAAAAACCAATTAGAGCCTTCGCCTCCTTGGTGATCTCTGGCAGCTCCCCCTTTCCTTTCTTTTTCTCTTTCTCCATGAATTCTCCTTTTTGCCTAGGGCTTTTAATAACAATAACTAACTTTCTTTATTAATGGCCACTTGTCTTCGTAAAGTAGGTTGTGGATTTAGTTATTACCTTAACTCAAGTTTCCGTCAATTCACTGCATGGCTGCTAACTTCCATAATCAAAATTATATTTATATTTAAAAGTAAATTTCTAATTTCCATTACACACATAGATTAAATGAAATTACAAGAAAAAAAAAATGTAACAAGGGTATTACATTTGGGTTGGGAGATTTCTATAAGTTATTATAAGGTGTTTCTTACCCATCATTCTTCCACCATTCTCATTGCTCAAAAAGTAGAAACTCACGACTCCCATGACGATTAAGAATTGTTTGTATAAGTTACAAATGACTTAACCTGCCAAAGTTTGGTTTAACTCATGACACAACATCGATGGTTAACCAGAAGCATGGCTTAGGGCCCAACATGTATAGGACCATGCGGGACATGTAGCCTAAATTGTTGGTATCAAGTATTACACCAATGGTAGGTGCTTAACTATCAGTTTAACTGGCTTTTTAGTTTAAGGGGCTCTTGATTCCATGGTTTGTTTTCAATTCTTGGTGAATGAGGGACATTGTTTCTAGTCATCACATTGAGATTGACCCACCTTTGTAAAACATAATTATTACATTAAGGGTATAAATTCAATGCATTTTTAATAAAGACTTTAGCTTATTTTGTTGTAATTAAATATGTATTTAAAAATCAATTGTTCCCAAAAACAAAGTGCTCCTTATTGTGCTCCTTATTATGAGGACAAAGTTTTCAACAACCTAATTTGAGTTTAATTGCATGAGATATATTAACCCTAATTTACAAGTGTTTACTAAAACATTACATGCTGGGGTTTATAGTGGCAGCCGGCGGCTTTGAACCTAGGCCTCACCCTAATCTCGACGTGTGACCGATTTCCCTAACCTAAAAAAACATTACATGCTTTTAAAAGTTTTAAAATTACTTTCCATTTTGTAAAAGCAAGTTGCTATTATCCAAGCTCATTAGGCTTTGGACTGAGCGCGAAGGCAATATGGCATCATTGAGATAGGAACATTGAATATAAATTATCCATGCCGAGTCAAATCATTGTAACAATTGATCCATTTTGACATTTACAAACATAAATATATTTAAAACACATTATCCCTAATCATTTTGACAAATAAAACATAAATATATTTAAATGTTGCAAAGGTAGGACCATGTGGGTTGATCCAGTCACCAATGTCATGTCATATCATAGACTTAAGACTTTTGTTGCATTCTTAAAGCATTATCTTTAGCCAGTAAAAGAAAAGGCATATACCGTGATTGCATACAATCACTTCTTGATTTGAAATAACATTATGTTATTGATATAAAATTTAATATTTTTTAATTCAATTACTTTTTATGTTTTGAAAATAAATTTATACTTCACAACATAATTAATACTATAAATATTACAAATTAAATGATTTTTCTTTAAATTAATAAATTGATATAAAATTTAATATTTTTTAATTCAATTACTTTTTATGTTTTAAAAATAAATTTATACTTCACAACATAATTATTACTATATTACTTAAAAGTAATACATTAATATATTTTTGAAAAATTACTACAAATAGTATTAAATTTTGAGGAGTAAAGGATTTATTGTGAAATTTTATTTCTTAAGATATGGTTGCAATTTTTATAAAAATAAAATGATTACAAGTTATAATATATATAAAAAAATAATATGAATAATTTAATTGATAAAAGTATTGTTTTTAAGTATTATTATTTTTGACTTTTTTTTTTTTTTTGTGTAAGTTGATTATTAATTAACAAATTATTATAATGTGAGATTTAACTCTTTAAAAAGAAAAGAAAATCAATCATTTTAAAATATTTTAAAGTATCTAAATCATATATCTTGTTTATCCAAAAGGAAATTGACCTTTCAATTATAAAAAACACTCCATAGAGATATAATAGGATTGTAATAGCTTTTTTTTCCAAAGAAAAAATTCATATTATATATATATATATATATATATATATATACACACACACACACACACACNTTAACCCATATGTTCAGTTCAAAAATCTATTACAGCAATAGTGGTATTAAAAACCAGCATCATACCCATATGTTCAGCTCAAAAAGCTATTACAACAATAGTGGTATTGAAAACCAGCATCATACCCATATGTTCAGCTCAAAAAGCTATTACAGCAATAGTGGTATTAAAAACCAGCATCATAAACTATCAAAATATCATTAAATCCTGAGTAAATACCCATCCATACTTCAAAAATAAAAAAGTCTTATTACAAAGTATGCATTCAACTAAGTATTAAAACAGTTTAAACAACAGTCATTGTTCACAACTTAATCTTCATCATCATTTCAAACTATCCAAAAAGGAATAGTCTCCATACTGGAAGATTGTCCAATTTTCTTCATTAGCATTGTCTGTACTGGACAGTAAGCTTCAAGCACCTATATAAACAGTACCAACCGAAAGTCAATATATCCAGCTAAATCAGCCTAATATATAAAAACAGATAAAAAACAATAGTTTCCATAAGTAGGATCAAGGACTAAGTATCATCATCAGATACCCTATACTCCCAAATACTTTCATGACTTGAATCAAATCACCAAAACCCTTATTATATAAAAACAATTACTAAGTTGGAAATCTTTATGCTAAAAATATTTTGTAACTAGATGTTAAGCCAAAAATTCTTAACATAAACGGGTTTTTTCTTTGCAAAAAGCCAAAATAAAATATAAAAATAGGAGATATGTAATCCATAACAAAATTGTTAAATAACAACACATAAAATCCTTACAAAAATTACTTATTTGTTAAAGACTAAAGCATATGTTACTTCACCTCAACCATTCTTTTAAGAGAATCTTAGAAGACAAAATGGGATTCCAAAGAAACAAGGTGAAAACCGTTGTGGAGGTTTTGTAATTCACTACATGTAGCTTGACTTGTCAAATATTGTTGCACCATCAAATATTATGCTCAAAAAATATTTTTGTATTGGTGAAATTGCAGGGGTATGCTTTTCCAATAAAATAAACTTGACTTTGTAATAACCATGAATAATAGGTATTGTAGAAGCACAAGTTGCATTACATTCCGATATGTGTGATTAAAAGTAAGGGCTCAATCTACCTAAAATTGCGTCCCATGTTGCATTATAAGACTAAGTACACCAAAAACTAGGAGATGTCTAAGTTTCAATGTATATCTACCTCAATCAAAGCCTTACTCTATTTTTCTAGTCTTCACAGCCTTGATTTGATGTCAAACAACCTTTGATGCCAAAACAAATATTCTACAGTACTTAAGGAATTTTTATACAATTTTAGACAAAATGAATGGCATATAGTGATTACACTTTGTAACTTGTAGGGGAATGTCTCTAACTACAACTACGTCTAGCCACATGTCAAGGAAAGGAATATGACTATATTTAGAGGATATAGATCTATTTCCAATAATGAACACTAAATCTCAAGTCTTGAAATCAGTGAAACACTCTTGATTTCAGAAACAACCATATAAATTTGCTTTGCATAGGAAACATTGGTCTAATGAAGCTTCTAAATTAATACAAGAATTCAATTATGTCATGGAACTAAAGACTATGACAACTATAGAATCTCTATTATCGGCAAAGAAGAGAGCAATTAATGTTTCAAAATAAAATTATATGCAACCAAATACCCAAATATAAGGGTGCTTCGATATACAAATTTTTTTTAAGAGAAACATTTAATATAGTGTAAAAGAGAAACAGTTCAAAAGGAAATTCCGAGTAAACTAATTTATTGATGGGGTGGTATGAGTAGGGGTTTAATTTATTAAAAGTGAACAAGCCAATTCAATTGTCATAACAATTTTTTTTAATACACAAACCAACACTAACTTAAACCAATAGATACACACAAGATTTATACACAAACCAACTCTAACTTAAACTCAGGGATGCATAAAACAACTATATGCTAATCAATAATAGGATCGAAATATTTTGTAAATTTGAGAAAATGGTAATAACAAAGTAACAAGCATATATAATTTAGAAAAATAGTGCCCCCAAAAACAAGTAATTGCAAGAACCGAAAAGCAAATGTTATAACTAGAGTATTTATTGATTCTAAAACTTGAAAAAAACATACATGCTTTGTAAGTGGCATGTCGTATGCTTTATTTATGTGCTTCTAGTAAGAATGACACATTCTCAAAAGACAAGCTTACAAATCTAAATGTGAGAGAGAACCCAAACATATAACAACATTTCCTTTTAACTCATAAGAAAGCACATCGTTTCCTTAAAGAAAATCCATATCTAATGAAAAAATATTATGATGCATAAAACCATATGGCCCCATTCTGATAATGAAGTCAAAAGAGACATCTAAACTCAAACATCATTTGAATAAAAATTACACCATGATGCATTTACCAAATAGAATCATCGTCAACAAATAGTGATCTATGGTATTGATATCAACCCACCTAATACATACATTCAAATAACAAAATGACTACCTTGATTTGTAAAAAATACCACATGCCCATGTTAGAAGTTTTGTTCTACTACATGTTAATACCTAAAGAATCTCCATATGTTTAGGCTCTTTCAAGATGAGAGTGCATTAATGGAGTGTTTGTCAAGCCAACTTTCATTACAACATTCCTAGTGCCATGTCACTTGAAGTGAAACCTAACATTAAGTTACTGAAAAGTTAGAGTCAATTTAAGTAAATATGATAAAATTCAATTCTCCAATTCCTGTGAAGTCTATTCAAAATGTTACTATCAAATTTTCCCTTCACCAAAACAATGATATAACCACAAATTATCTTCAATCTCTTTGCAGTTTGCACAAATCCTGCAATCACCTGCAACTCATCCAATTGTTTTTTATAGAAAAAAGAAAAGAATGGTACACAAGTTAGATGAATAAAGGCAGGAGTATCTAAGATGGGAAAATTAACCATTCTAAGTAGAGTCAAGAATAATTTTGTCACTAGTTGGAATGGTAATATACCATCTTGCCAACTCAAATTGAAAACTTGAAATAAGCAGTACCTGCAATGTTCAATTCCATGTTGATATATATAAAATACAACCATTTTGTATTTTCACCTTCGTCTCAACTTCCTCACCATCTAGAAAATCCAAGTTAACATTCAGCACTGTTTACCAATAGATGGAATAAAAGTTTGGTAAATTGGAGAGAAAAACCTGAATAGTTGCAAAAAATTCATGGAAATAACTCCATTGGTTATTAAGGTATTTCTTCGAAGATCCTTTTTCCAACAGGATAAATAAAATGTGCTTTCATCTATTTGAGGACTACCATTTGAAACCTATAAAGAGAGATAAATATCACAATTTATTCTTTTTATCCAGACATCTAGAATATGAATGAGCATCTTCATTCTATTTACAGGTGCTTGATCGGTAGATATATTGAATGCTTGAGAATTCACGTCCAACAAAGATAATAACTAAGGAAGATATAGGTAGTTAGTGAAAGCATCTTGAGTTGATTTTGGAATGAAAACACAAAGGGATAGAACAATTTGGAATGGAGTAAGCAAGTGCCACATGACTCACTGATCACTAATTTGAGCATTAGTGTGCATACCAGGGAGGGTTGTTAAAAGAAAAGTCCCCATGTTGAAATAGTTTCTTTCATTGTCTGAGGTTTTAGGTTACTAGGCCTAAGGACCTGTAAACAAATCTTTAAAATGTAAAAGCAAAACCTTTCCATTTCCATATTTATCAATTGGTTTTTATGTATCTTCAAAATGATTTCCACTAACAAAAGTGACGATAGAAAGTGGTTGCAATACCTAAGATTTATTACAATATACAAAATGTTAATATTTTAAGTATGTAATAACGAAAAGAAAATAATGGAAAAGTTGCTAAAATACCGACAGAATAATTTCATCCTCTTATCCAATGCATTGAAACTTTCCCATTCTTCAAATTTGAAAATAAAATCCATAGAAAGATTTGAATCTTTGAATAAATATAACAAAATAAATTTAACTAAATTGAAAGCTACAAGTATTTCAACATGAACCGCTTCATCATTTTTCTACTTCTACATCAATGCATACTGATTAATGATTAATGACTTCTATAAGTATACGGACCTGGACCAGAATAACCAAGTCACTCTATTTTTGTTTTTCTCTCTTTCTTATAAAATAACATAACCATTGAAATTTAAATGCATTTTAGATATGCAAAAGATAGAAGGAATTGGTGGAGCTACATTTCACTCAAAGTTGATTTTGGAGCTTGTACTTAAATTTGGAAAATGTGATATACACAAGGTACTTTTCCTCCATGGCCATACAGAACAAAGCATTATCAACTAAAAAACAAATGAAATGTTAAAATAAATTAATAAATATTCACAAAGAATAGATTAGGGAGAAACAATTATTGCTTGCATAATTTCCAGCTTCGATGAAAAGTCTAGCAACATTTTTTGTGCTAGCAACTCACATAAGCCACATTTTGAGAAAGGAAAAGTAACTTTAGATGTTGGAAAGTGTACAAACAGGGGCCTGCACTCGAATATTGTAGGGATTTTGATAAATAAATTCTAATTAAACAGTTAAACTAATGTCATATATAACCTTTGATAAAGAAATTCTAATTAAATTGTTAAAATAAAGTCATATATATTCTTTGATCAATAACTTCTAATTAAACTGTTAAAATAATGTCATAGTTGTTGCTTGATGCAAAGGATGTGAAGGCAACAAACATGGAGAATTTAGGGCCATTTGATTCGTTCATGGAAAGGTTAAGGATGGTTTTCTCTTCAAATCCATTTTTTCTTATAAAATGGAGAGTATCATTTCAAATATTTCCATGTTGCTGGTTTTTTTTATTATGTCATATCCCCAATTAAATAATTTCCAAATAAGACTACTTGCAAATAATGTTCCACCAACCTACTAGTTCCCTAGTTTGAGATGGAGACATAAATTTTGTAATAAGGGGATATATGGGACCCAAATGGACTTTAGTTTACCATATTCACATTTAAATGGGTCACATAAATGATAAATTCTAGGAAAATAAGTTGGCATTAGTTCATGAAGACACTTAGAAGCTTGTGGATCCTTTGGATGACTAGATTCCCCACACACTTGGCATGATCTTCATCCAAATTCGAACACATGGGTAATGTAATGTTATTGGAGGGTGATGTGTTGTCAAATATCATATAATGAGCCAAGTAATTCTAATAGGTAAAGGATAGTAACTCACATGGAAGAGGAAGAGACTAGAACACAAGTTGTGCCACTCGAAAGTAGATTCCATGCACTCTATGACAACAAATGATGAAAGATTCTATGACAAGTATGACAAATCAGACCTGAGTGTAGAAATATGATAAATATGACATGACAGGGATAAAAATAGTCACCAAGAGGTCTAATTCGGTAGTTAGAGGAATCCATTCGAATTGGGGAAAGAATTGGAGCATGAAGAGGAAGACAAGAGTCACGAGAAGTACTAAACCACTAAGATAAGTTGGAGGAATCCCATGGAGGGAAATTCAAGATTATGATGCCTCATGAAGTTACTAAAAGGATTTCATGAGTAATTAGAATATATTTTTATCATTTTTTAATTGGCCTTTGGCATTTTGGAGATCTTCTTCTTATCCATTGCATGGTGAGTGTTCACTCTCCTTACTTGTGAACCAATCTCGAGGGAGTTGAATTCCTTTCCAAGTTGGTTGATGGAGAGGCCATTCATACCTCTATTTGGAGATTAATGAAGGAGTTTTATTTTCAGGTTGAAGGTCCATACATTTGAATTCTCATCTATCTCCCTATTCTCTCATTCCTTCATCTCCATTCCCCCACCTCTCATGTTGATGGCGCACTTGTTGGAGTGGTTCTTGCACTTTGTTGAGTATATTTGGTGCCCAATATTGGGTATATTATGTATGGATATGTATTATTCTATCCATATTCTTTTTAGTTCAAAATATCATAAATCCATGTATGAAAGGCTTGCATTCCCATGCTCTCGAATGACTAGTTTTCATGTATTTGGCTTCCATTTTGGAAAGAGTTGTATCATATTTGTATGACGAATTTTATATAATTTTGATGTTTATTGGGAAGCCATAAATGATGTATAACTCTGTAATTTCATTACCATATTCTTTGTATCTTGAAATTCAATAAACTCCAGTGTGAAAGGCTCGCATTCCCATGCTCTTGAATAACTAGTTTTCATGGATTTGGCTTCAATGTTGAAGTAGTTTTATATCAGATTTGTATGAGGGATGTTCTATGAGTTTGATGATGTTTTGATAGACATATATTATTTTTTACTCTGTAATTTCATTTCCCTATTCTCTGTGGGTCGAAATTCAAGAAATCCATAGGTGAACTGCTTGCAATTCCATGCTACTAATTCACTAGTTTTCATGTATTTGACTCCCATACTGAATGAGTTATATACAAGACTTGTATGAAGGGATTAATCTAGTGTTTAATAATTTTGGGGAATAAATTTGTATTTTGTATGTGTTCTCTATATGTCACATCCTAATATGAACATTTAACTCTACCTTTCATATGTCAAAATCGAGTTAGTTATGCAAAATCCCCATAAGCAATTTCACTGAAAGTCATCAAACGAATGTGGAACTATATAACTAGTTTTCATAACTAATATACATGTGTAATGAAAGTACATGAGGTATTATATCAGTCTCCATACTCTTATTACAAATTTTGGAGGGTCGTACATGAGTTGGGAAGCCAATTTGGCTCTCACCCTTGGGAGCGATTTGACCTCAATTTTCCTAGTAAAATTTCCCCTTTTATTCTTAGCCCCAAATCAAGTTGCAAAAGCCTAAATTTAGATAAAAAGTGTCCATAAACCACCTTTATATGTTATAAGACTCACCATACCATTTCCTTTCAAATTAGGGACCATTTGGTGAAAGTTGGAACCCTCTAGAGTCATGACTAGTTAAGCTCTAATTTTGCTCAAACTGTAATTTTCTCCAAAATTCGAAGTAGGGACATTACAGATTAGGTCTTGGTCATTGAAAAATGAAAAAGTTGTTCCTAATATTGCAATTGAGAACTAAAACTTGAAATTCCTACCCTTTTTCAGTCATCCGGATCCAGTATCAAATGATTTAGAGATGTTTGTAATTGATATGAATCTCCTTTAGCAATTAACATGGCAAGTATAAATGAAAAAAAAATTGAATTTTCAACTTAATGCATCGAAAGTAGCAAGGTTATCTACAACCCAAAATGGAGGTGTAATATCCCCAAATATTTTTCTGTGGACTACTCCATTATACTAGGGAGGAAATGGCTAAGTCACTTAGCAATGTTCATGAGAAATTATTAAGGTGGTGGCATGGGTCATAAATTTGTAAAGGAGGAGGCCCAATATTTATAAATAATGTGAAAATAGGAAAAATTGGACAAGGAGGGTGAAAAGGGAGGATTATTTGGGCCCTACATGAGTTGTAACTCCCCCAAATCAAGCAAATCATCTCCAAATTTGAATTCTAAAGTGTAAGAAGGCTCATAAAGAAGGTATATTATGAAATGTAACTCCTTGGGATAAAAATAGTTAGTAAGGGTGCACTTATGTAAATGTAACTTCCAAAAGGAACTCTATGATGGTTTATGAAAATAATAAGGTCCTATGATATCTTATGACAAGTTATGAAAACTTATGACATGTTGTGTGTCTTAAATTTATCCAAGGAGGGTGCTTGCAAATAACGTGGTCCCACATGATAATGTAACTCCCCCAAAATCAAGTTAATCCTCTGTAATTTGAATTTCCAAGGTAGATGAAAGTATTATTTGATCAAATAACATTAGAGAGGAATTAAATGGGTTACAAGGTGTCATTTTATCACGAAAATAACAATTAGTAATATTTTATTAATATTTTGTGAGAGAATTCTAGAATGAGGGGAAAGGGGTCAATGGAGTTTATAAAAAGGATGAAAGTCTCTTGGGAGAAGGATTTTGGACATTTTGATTTTGAATAAGATAGATATTGGGAGAATTATTTTGGACATTTTTATTTTGAATAGGAGAGCTCTTATGGATTTCAATCTTGGGATATGTTCCACTTTCAAATTGTAAACTAGTTTCAATGGTGAAAGATTCCACCCTAGCTAGTAGAGAGGAGGAGATTATCCAGATCTCTTCACTGTGCTTCATGAGGATTAATTAAGAGGAGAAATCACTTTCATATTTATCTACAAAGGATTGTTGCAAGTGTTTATTTTCATCTACGGTAGTGGGATCAAATTCTTGATGGTGTTTTCAAGTTCCAGTCAGTAGAAGTGTGAAGTTGTGGAGTTTCGAGACATCGTTGTTTGTATTGGTTTATGCTAAGGAGGGCACACTTGTGGTCATCTATATATATAGGGGGATATTATAAAGGTTGTATATCTTCCATATTTCATGTAGGGCACACTATAAGAGGCATATATGATATTTGGGATTGAAATTTTGCTGATAGTGGGGACAACAATGAAGGAAAAACACTCATTTGGAGTAGTAAATATTCCATTTTTCTATGTGGTTATGTTGTAGCCATTCCTTCTTTATTTGTAACATATATCCTTATTTATTTTGAGATCACATAGCATACATTGATTTAATCTCTGCAAATTCCCCATTATTATTGAAAATCGCAACGCTATTCCTCATATATTGTCCATTATTCAAGCATTGGTTAAACTACGAGTAAATCTATAAATTTATGTGTAGATTTGTGAATGTATGGCTGTGTAAAATTAATGATAGAGTATGATTAATTCATATGAGTCTCCGATGTATTTTATTAATCTATTTGAATTTATTCTAAGGTCTTTGGAATCCTTTTGTGTCTGTTTGGAAGTTTTATTATTATGGAAGTTCTAAATATTGCACTAGGGTTTTGGGGGTCAAAAGTTACTTTCTGGTTTGACCATGTATTAGTTATTTTGGGTTCTTATACATATTAAATTGCATGCATAACACTTTTACTGGTTTGCAGCACTTTTTTTTCATCAAATTTTTTTTTTATGCCTGAGATATTATCAGTTTACCAATGGGTCAATCTGTACAATTATGCTAGCGCACCCTAGTTATAAATGTTTGTGTAAAGTGTTCAAAGCTTCCATAAAGGTTCTATGGAGTTTTTAGTGGTCATATTAGGTTTTTTTGGGAGTGTTACGCTCAATTTGAATATGCTTGTGAAATATTTGTGTCTTTTAGGAGGTGTTTGGGAAGAGTTGGAAACCGAGAGTTTTATGTGGGTATATTTGACCTAGTGCTCCTTGTTTCTAATCCAATAGTTCTTTGGGGTTGAGATGGAGTTAATATCTCTGATTTTGCAAGGGATATATTACAAAATTAAGAGATCAATTCTGATTGAAAATCTCACATTGTGTTGAAAGCATACATTGAGGGCTACACGATATCCTTCATATTATAGTAAACACAATAAAGCCAGTGTTATTGAAGAAATTGAGAAACAATTCGTCCTATGTTGTAAATATTGGAATTAATGCACCTAAATTTATGATTGGGTACATTATAGGGGGAGTTGTTGTAATTTTTTTTATGTTATATAATGTAAGGAAACATGAAAAAAAAAAAATCTAAAAAAATCATGTTGGCTCAAGTCACCGAGAGGGATCTCATTTCTTGAGGAGTAAAGTTCTGTATCTTAAATCTTTTACACTAAGAAAAAAATTTACACCTCAAGAAATTGGATCCCTCTTGGTTCTTGAAATATCTAGGTTTAAGGTGGATATATGTTGGTTATCCAATGTGAACTTCCATAGAGCAACAACAAAGTTCAAATTTGTATGAGCTAAATAGAGTTTCCTTATGGGGTTTCATAAACATAGCCTGGTATCATGCTTGTGTTTCTGAAATTAACAGTTGGATCAAATTCTACAATTGTTATTTGCATTGCTTGCTAACACAAAAAGTGGTTAACTTTAATAACATAGATGCACAAGACGTATTGCATATCATTCCTTTTGTACATAAAGGTTTTATGCATAGATACTATGGGGGAAATTGGAAGTGTAAAAATCATCTTGTAATTGACAAAGGTAACACGAGAAAGAAAAACTTCTGAAGTGTAGTATAACTCCCTTATTCTATAAATGCATATTAAGATGCAAGTGTCATTCATTGATTACAGATGAAAGGGTAATCATTTATGGTGTATGATGTAAAACTTCAAAAACATTTGTTTGGGATTAATAATTGATGGAAATCCCTTACTTATGAAGGAATCTTAATTGAAAGAGTTATTACTTATTGGCACATTTGCTCATAGTTGAATGAAACATAAGTGTAGAGATGAACATTTGAGTCCAGAAGGGTGGGAAAATATACTAATTTCTAATAGGTATCTCTTCCCTGATTTTTTCAATATATAGCAACATATAGTAGAATAACAATCTATCTTTTTGTCCCATCAATGAAATGTGATGAGACAACAACGAGGGAATTTGGAAGAAAAAAACATAAATTACACCCAAATAAACACTAGATTCACTACTTCCACAAGTCAACTATAGGATAATGTTAAGAACAATTCACAGAAAAACAATTCATAAATTCATGTAATCCATTAAAGAATTACATATCTCAAGATGGCATTGTTCCTTGTTCTCAGACTGATGTTGGGGTACTTAACCTCAGCTCAGAAAAATGAAATACTCTTGTGCTCCTCGTTAGTAAAAAACAAATCCAAAGCATAGCATAAACCCATGAGAAGAATATTTCCTCGTGCAATAGAATCCTTCAAATGGGTTTTGAACATAAAAACTTGTGACAAAGTATTCTTATTTACAATTGTGTGTTGGAAATCTATTTCCTCGATGGAACTTGTTGCAATCGTGGTTGAGAAAATTTGCGAAATTCCCTCAAACTCTCATCATGTTCATGTTTTATTATGTATTCACCATCTAGTAGATGGGTAAGTATAAACTACTAATTATTTACAAATATGTATGAATAAATTGGCACCTAGATCATGCATGAACTCGAGCTCCACTGAAGTTGAACATACGACCCTGAAGCCTAACAACTTAATTTTGGATAATCTCAATTATAACTTTATTCCAACTCTTAACTTGTGCTAAAATATTGTGTACTTGTTGGAAAAGTGAAACCTTGTGGCCAAAGCATTTATCCTTGAACACACTCAATTTTATCTAAATTCTATCTTTAGTCCCTCTCAACCTTCCACTCTGCATATAAATTGGTCAACATTAGAAAATAAGAAACAATTTAGTCCAAGCCATGTAATATATTACATAGAACAACATATCACCAAATGCATGAAATAAAATTGATAAGGAGTAATCAAGCAAAGACAATAGCACTCAATTGAGGAATGTTTCAAATATTCCCAAGTTATGGCATTAAACTAGCATAATCGGGTTAGGAATTGATCGCAAGTAAATTTGGAATCCAACTATGTGTTTCCAAATATTATGTGCTACATAATACATTGGTATCTTGGACTAAAAATATTTCTAATTTTCTAATTTGACCACTTTAGGTACACACTGGAAGGTTGAAAGGGACTGAAAGATGGAATTTAGATAGAAGTTGGAATTAAGGTGATTACTAAACAAATGATCCTTTCCACAGCGTTATAATATGCAATACCAATAAGCTTTTACCATCACGTGGAAACATACATGTTGGAAATTGGGTTCAACACTTCCCGTGAGTTTCTTGACATAAACTAATTGCCTCTTGAGATCCTAACTCTAGCGGTTGTGGCAGAGATTAACACCTACGAGTTTTTTACCTCCAGATTTTGGTCTAACGACAATCGTGAGTCTGAAAAATGGTATCAGATCAACAGGTCAAGGGTTCGAAACTCACCTGGCTCACGTTGGGGGGGATATTGTTGGGCATTGGTTCAACGCTCCTTGTGAGTTTCTTGACTTGGACTCATCGCCTCCCGAGATCCTAACTCTCGCGATTGTGGCAGAGATTAACACTTGCAAGTTTTTTACCTGTGGATTTTGGTCTAATGACAATGTGAGTCCAGCAATACATGCCCATACAAGATTGCATAAGGAAACTGTATGATTGTATAAATACCATAGAGTTGTCTAATACTTTGTACTACATAATACATTGGTTATCTTGGACTAAAGATGTTTTTATTTTCTATGTTCGATGATTTTAGTTGCACAAATGAAGATAAAAAGGGACTAAAAGATGAATTTTGGATAGAAATTAGAATTATGGTGATTCCTGAACAATTGAATTCTATCTATAGTATTATAAAATGAAATACAAACTAATTTTTACCATCAAGTGGAAACATTATGTACTCTATGAAGAAAATAGTATTTTAAGGATGTATTTTCCACTTGGCAAGAAAATTTGTAGTATTTAGATAGAATATAAAAAATAAAACATCATAAACCCTTATCATTCAGTGATTGGGAGTATTAAGGCACATGGAACCGACAAAACAACCAAAATTTCATAATAGGATTCCACAAAAGTCTTGGCAGATGATGGAATGTTCAAATCACTATATAAAAGCTTGGAAGATGATGGAATGTTCAAATCACTATATATGTGGACACTGGACAGTGGGACACTCATAAGCAAAGACCAAATCCTGTGAATCGATTTTAATATTTGTCTTGCCACCAAGAATTTTTTTATCTCTTCTAAACTTGAACATGAAATACAACAATACAACCTTGTTTGTATATGAAATTCAAAGCTGGAAGATAAATATGAGATAATTGTTGAACTTTGGTGTTATCATTGATGTCAAACAAGAAATATGAATACTTGAATATTGTTGAAGATTTGGTGTTGCAATTGATGAAGACAATTTGAATAAATATACAAAGAAGAAGTGTGCAAGATTTCGAAGTGTGAAAATCCCACTAAGGAATGGAACCCATATGCGCAAATACCACCAAGTCATGGAACTCAAGTGCAAAAAACCCCATCAGGATGATGTATCAAAATATGTACGTAGACGAAATATCCAAATAGGTGGTTAGCTTGAAAAAGAAATAAGGAAGAAGGGGCATCATCAACTTAGAGGAACCCCAACACGTGGTCAAATCAATTGAACAAGGATAGAAGGAAGAGTATACATAAGCAAGGGATGGAAATATTGAAGTAAGCTTGAATATGAAGAAGATCCAATATTTTGAATTAACAAGCTTCGAATTATTAGGGTATCAATGGCTGATTATCCAGAAGAAATAAATTGCACAGAGTCGAATTCACAAAAGCAATGAAGCATAGCAGTATACAAATCACAAGTTAAAGGAATTGAAAAGTGCGAAGGAGATATGAAGTAAAAGAATTTGAGCTGAAATCATATGTCGTTAGTTTGCAGATCGTAGAACAAAGAAGTCATAGATCGCAGATCTTGGAGATTGTAGATTGAAGAAATAACAGATCGTAGAAATTGCAGATTGTTGATATTGTGGATTGTAGAAGGCGCAAATCATAGATCAGAAAAGTCGTAATTTTGTAATATTTCCTTATCAGGGAGGTAGCAAGGGGAAAGGACAAGGAGTTGGAGCTTCCTTTCAATTGGTGCTAAAGAAATTGGGTGGCAGGATGGGGCAATGACATGATATTGCAGTCTCATCTCAGGTTGGTACCTTAGGCTAGTACCTGAACACAACAAGTAGGAGCTTGCATAAAAGGGTTGGTGTCCTCTTAAGTCGATGCTTGAAGTCAACAAGTTTGAGCTTGCATAGAGGATATAATTCCTCACGGGCTGGTTCATATAATCGACAACTTGATGCTTGTTTGTGGGATTGGTGTCCTAATCAGATTGGTGTTCACATCTTAGAGATTAGTGTCTCCCATCTTTCAATGTAATAATAAATTTTACATATAGAGAGAGATTTACTATACAAATTCTTTTCACACCGTTGTCTTTTATTGTTCTAACTAAAACAGAAATTGGAGAAAAATTTTGTTAAGTGAAAAATTGTATAATTTGCGCTTTATATTGATTTACCCCCCTCCCCCTCCTTCAGTATAAGTAATAATTCCATCAATTGGTATTAGAGTGGATGTTTTCTGAATAGTCTAACAACTGGAAGATAGATCTTTGCACAGATATGGATAAGCAGGAAGGAATTTCTACAAACAAAGCACCAAAGTTTGATGGTTCAAATTATACCTTCCAAAGAATAAGAATGGAGGTATCTCTGTAGTCTCTTGGAGTCGAAGTGTGGAAATCCGTTGAAAATAGTTACAATGTTCCCAAGACAACACTAGTTGATGCAGTTGACATAAGGTAGTATGAAGATAATGCAAATTCTAGGAATTCAATTTTGTGTGGTCTAGCAGACTCTGATTTCACCAAAGTTATGCAGTTCATATCAACCAAATACGTGTGGGGTAAGCTCAAAAACATTTATGAAGGAGATGAGAAAGTAAACAAGGAAAAGTTGCAAGCATATTCATGATAGTTTGAAATTTTAAATATAAGAGAAGAAGAAAACATTGCATTATCTTCTTTGTGTTGATGAGATTGTCAACGCTGTCAGAGGCCTTGGATTACAAATTGTTGAAGAAGAAGTTGTGGAAAAGGTGCTAATAAATCTGCAAATGATGCTAATCTAATTATTATAAGAGTACCCATTACTAGCAATCTTTGATTTGGGTATGGATGCCCGATCTTAGATGCATTGACAATTTAAACTAGCATTTTACAGGCAAGATTAAAATACAGAAACAAGGATTTAGAATTGGTAACATAATAGATCATTGTCCTATACATATGCATAAACATTTCCGCCTAAAGAATATCGTTGCAATTCAAGTTAATATAAGCATCTTACTGTAAGTGTATTTAACAATAAGCATCATAATAAAAACCTGGCACCATTGCTGGGAAAACATAAATGGAATAATTGTTCTCCCCAACCAACTCCTAGAGCAACCAAATCTCTTGCTCTAGAACCGCCAAGTCTGTTCACTGAACCACAAGAGAAAAATCCACTTAATGCGCCATCTCTTTCATTATCAGATTCAATCCACGTCCAATGCTAGCCTCCTGCTTGCTAATGGACATACTATTATATAGTATTTTGCCTAGGACTTGGTCATTTATGAGCCTCCGGCTCTTTAGCACTCAACAAAGAGTTGTAACCTGTGTTTGAGGAAGATGTCTCCTGCATCTTGAGTTCTCACTCAACAATTACAACCACTTATATTTTCCTCTTGTGAGTCAGCGAACACTCTTCAACAACTATTTCATTTATGTCCTCTTCAGTATCTTTATTAATAAAAGAATAAATCATTACATTTTTAAAATTTTACTTTCTCTCAAAAATATTTAAAATAATAAAATAGAATATCTTTAAAAAAATTAATAATAAATTATTAATTTTTGGTGTATTACATTTTCGTAAAATAGATCAACCACGACCATCTTCTAACAGAAACAAAAAAATAAAGAAAAAACAATCATTTTTATTTTCGGTCAAAAACTTGATTGTTGAGCTCTCAATAAATTTCTAATTAAAATTAAGTTCCAATTAAAGTTAGAGTAAGTTTATTTTTGTTTTTTATTAATTATCTTTAATATTTATAATGCTAAAAATATTCAATACAAAACCTTTCAACCAATAAAATGTTTATATAATTTTTTTTATAAATATGGTTAAATATAAAATTTAACACGACTATATAAAAACTAAAATATGGATACCAATTAATACATAAATATAAAACATATAATCTCTATCATGACAACGACTAATAAAATATATATTATTTATTATATATTAATAATAAAAATAAATATACTATACGCCAATTAAGTTATTCTGGTTGTCTATGCACGTGAATACAGGGTTAAAAAAAATTGAAACATGATTTATTTATTATCAATAAAATATAAAATATTGTCCCACTTAAGAGTAGCAATAATTTTAAGGAACCATACTTATTTAAAAGTGTATAAATGTTGGCGAGTCTTACCAATTCCTAAAACGCCGACTATAAAATGTTTGGCGATATTTTTCAAAAAATATTTTAATTTCCAAGTTTTTTATATCATTTATTTAATAATTTGGCGGGGTGAAAAAAGTTTACCCCATCAAAATTAGGCAAGACAGAGCTTCAAAAAATGCAAAATGTCGAATATTTTTTTGAAGAAAAACCCCTAAAAATAACCCATGGCTAAATTTCGCCCCTAAAATTATCCCTGCTTAAGAAAGCTAATATTGCTCCCGACTTTTTTCTTTTAGGAAACTGTTCCCCACTTATTATAATGGATACGTGTCATTGTTCCTTAAAACAATCGTTGCTGACGCCTCCAGAGATTATCGCCCGTGGGTTATTAACACACCGTCCCCTCCTAACACAACAAGCCTCTTCCTCCCTTTATTCTAACATCAATATATTATGGATTTCTACACACCTTGTTACTAAAATTTTGGTATTCAAACCTTTGTAAATATCATAAAAGTTCGTATTTAACATTAGATTATTATATCATATGAAAATGAATCTTTTAATATTTATTATTCAAAAAAAAAGAAATAAATATTTTTTCTTTCTTTTTAAAATACTAAAAATTATCACAGTTCAAACTCTGAATCAATAATGGTTGTTATCATGATTGATTATCAATAATTTTTTTGTTTCTTAATGCTATATATTGATATTAGTGTCCAATCACAATGGAACATGCATAAATCTTTTGGATTTGTTTGATAAATCGTTCTTTAATTTAAAAATTACTTAAATTAAATTTAAAATTAACAAATTCATATTTTTTTATTTGAATTTATTTTATTAGTATAGGTCCATTTAAATCAGAATTTATCAAGCATTCAGAATTTGGATCTTTTTAGATGTTTGATCGAGTGCATGTGAAGGCAATATGACATCATTGAGGTAGGACCATTGACTATAAATTATCACTGCCTAGTCAAGTCATTGTAACAAATGATCGCCAATCATTTTGACAAATACATATATAATTATTTAAATATTTCAAAGAAACTAATGTGGTAGGACCATGTGGGTTCATCCATTCATTCCTCGATGTCATATCATATCATAGACTTAAGACTTTTGTTGCATTCCTTGGAACAAATCACCACTCCCTCTTAAAGCATTATTTTATCCCCATAAAGAAAAAAGCATACACCACCTAAACGGGTTTCATGATTTAAAATTGATTAAGTTTTCTAATTCAAAGGCCAATATGGCATACACTCATTTATTGATTTGAAATACCATTATTGTTATTTATGCATGGGCTAAGAAGACAACGGGCTATGTGACTGAATAATCATTGCAACATGAAGTATAACGCTGGAAAGATACAATAAATATTATATGGGAAAGAGAACTAAGGAGCGTATAGCTGTATACACTTTTCTATAATTTGGATCATATCAACCGTTCTAGCTATCGAGTAACACCGGTCCACCATAATGTTTGATTCTTTCGAAACCACTTTTGTGAAAAGATGTAATCACTTTATAATCAAAGATGTATTTAATAATAGTATCGTCTTTTTTTAGCTCGAGGGGAATCGGTAACTTGTCAAACTTGTCTGGGCCAGGCCCAGGATCAAATCCGCTGCTGCCACTATAACCCCTAAGGTATAAACCGGCAAGCCAGGATATACCAGTAACTTGTGACTCAGCAAGGACCGAGACGTCCCGACTCCAATCCCGACAAGGGGCGGTAGTCTATCCAGGGGGCGCCTATCCTTTGAGCCTTATCACAGGATCGTCTTTTCACTTACACCCATCCTACACATTTAGGACTGCTCTTTTTGGAACCACACTACGGTTTGACACTAACAACATTGTCAATTAAAAGTTATAGTAACACTTTTTTAAAGACAGAGAATATATATGAATTATGAATATATATGAATCGGTCAAGTGGATTAATTCGAGAGGCATATTTAAATTTTTTATTTTTCAAATGTTTTTACTATAGTTTGATTAATTTTTATTTTTTAAATCATTTAAATACTTATTTTAACTCAGCTTCTATTGGTCTTTTGCAGGTGCTTGGGACTTTGTGCCCCAAGACCTGGCCCAGAGCTGACCTAAGCAAGCATTGGGATAATCACTGTGGAGACTCCTCACAATTGTTTGGTACAAGCAATCCAGATGCATGTAGTCCATTACTCCGACACTCTAACAGAGATTTTGTAACTTCTATCTAGCTGCATGCAATGGATGTAATCGATGTTCCTGCAACACTCCACCTGGGTAAAGCCATGGCAGCATCAGTGAAGCTGGCTTTCTTTATTTTTATTTTCCTCATTGCAATATGCAATATAGAACGCTTCCATATGTTAATGGAAAGCACAACCGGATTACCACAGCGCCTGTTTCCAATGGAGTGTAGGGGATTCGAAACCGCCCTCAGCGCCTCTTCTTTTTGGTATGAGGAAGAATTCGAATACAATTTTTGCTGGTGTTTGGTGCTGAATAGCTAAATTTTGTAAACCTGAGTAACTAAATTGTTATAACTTATAGTTGATTTTTGCATAGCAGAAATTTCCTAGCTTGAATGTGGGTATATATATAAACAAGTACTTTTTTTCACTAAATAATGTCTTCGCAGCATTTTTCATACGAAAGTGAGCAATTACCAGGATATAGTGTTGCTTGAACAGAGCCATTCGGTAAGGTAAATATATAGTAATAATCTATCCAGAAATATATACATTTTCTCTGAACGTCAGGATATACTGCTACTGGATACAGAGCCATCAGGTAAGGTATATATAGGCAGTACACTATCAAGAAATATATACCTTGGAACGTCAATAAGCCTTGCTTGCTCATGCGAACATGCACTACTTGTTATAGACGAAAAGTTGTGAAGGGAAGAAGTAGACGAGTTTATCTATCACAAATTACTAATGCATCCTGTTTTAGTGCATCCAGCGTTAGTCTGTCACCTGAATTAATTAATCAAAATTTCTCAAACTATACTTTATGTAAGATTAAATTTAGAAAATTCATTCTTACGTTGTCCATATGAAGAGACGGGTTCTTGGCAGCAGTTTCTTTTTTCTCCTACTCTGATGGACAGGTGGAGAATAAGTGTCATGGGGAAACCGGTCCTCTCTCTGCCTAGAAATGATCCTTCCAGAATACCCATCAGACAAGCTGAAGGAACGCATTGGTGCAGGGCAAGAGAGAGAAACTGTTTTTCTGTTCTGTGCTGGGATCAAGTTTCTTCAATACATTGCAGGTGCACAGGCGTCTGGATTCAGTCTCAGGCTGTCAAGATGGATCAAGGTATTATTAATTTACTGTCTACATTCGGCTGCTTCTTTATTGTTGATCAATGAAAAGTTTTCAGATCCTTTAATGTTTTACATATATACCTTGGAACGTCAATAAGCCTTGCTTGCTGATGCGAACATGCACTACTTGTTATAGACGAAAAGTTGTGAAGGGAAGAAGTAGACGAGTTTATCTATCACAAATCACTAATGCATCCTGATTTAGTGCATCCGACGTTAGTCTGTCACCTGAATTAATTAATCAAAATTTCTCAAACTATATTTATACTTCTTAGGTTCTTGCTAAAATTTAAAGTTTTAATCGAAATTATTCGACGCAGGGCTGAGCTTGATAACAGAGACGTCATAATAGGAGACCTCTCAGATCGTAGCAGCTGCAACAGGAGCTGAGTATGCAACAACAATCCAAGGACATTCTTCCTACTTCATGCCTAATGGGACTCCGTGCAAACTCCAGCAGCTGCTGGTTAACACCGATTGTACCTAAGCCGGGAATGAATGATAATGGATGAGTTGGCTACTGGATAGTGGACTAGCTGACCGATGTTTTTCCATTTGGACCACCTCATTATCGGGACACCGCTGGCTATCGGTACAACCTCCTGTCAATGAGATTGGTTAGGGGTCCTTGTTATCAATTGTACACAAAATATATCTATGAGATTGTTCTAAATCCAAAGCTGAGCCACAGAGGAGTCTTCGTTAATGCTCAGTTATAACATCACAATAAAATCGTTCAAATTATTACAGAAACTATATTTCTTGACAGTTTTCTTTTGCCGGGTCACACGGTACATTTTCTTTTGCTGCGTCACACCGTGCATCAATTAACAAGATAAAGAAAAGTTTATAATAATAAGGTATGCTTCTCCTAGTTCTTCAGTTCGACGCTTGAGTTTCAAGTTCCATTCATTTAGTATAAACTTCTTAAAAATATTAAGTTTGAGGTAGTTGTTAGAGATGAAAAATATTAAGTTTGAGGTAGTTGTTAGAGATGGAGTCAAAAGTATATTTAATGTCTATAAAATATTACAGAAATGCACATAGAATTATTGAATAAATAAGATAAGAGACCATGTTAACATTATGTTAGTTTTGGGAATAATTAAGAGACATTATCATTATTAAGCGTCGTTTGAAAACCATAGGGCCTTGGTTAAATATGATATACTGACATGAATATGTAGATATTAAATTAAATTATGAATAGATATTAAATTATGAATATGTAGATATTATATTATTAAATTATAATATACATGACTATGATATACTGCCGTCGTTTAAGTTATTAGAAGATTCTCCTCTGGTTTCAAATTTTAACAATCTACTGTTAGTAATAAGTGTTTGGAGCTTGATTCAGCGCAGCAAAGACAGATCGAAGAATCTGATCATTGGCCTACTTCTAATTAGTAATTGTAGTTTGATTGAGCTCAAAGGATTTGGCCTGCTTCTTCAGTTTTCACTTCTGAGGCCTTTCAATTTTCAAGCCTGGGGCATTTCAATTTTCACCCACAAGGATGGCATTTAAATTTTAATGTGTTGAAATAAAGATTGCATGTTATATCACAGTTCCTTACTATCGCAAGTGTGGGATATGAGTGTGATAATTAATTTGTTACTCTCAGTTGAATCTGAATATTGTTAATTTGATTATTAGATCTTTACCCTTGAGTTGAATCTAAATATTGTTAGAGTACAAGGCAAATCCTACAACCGCCACATGAAAGAGAAGCCACTGTAAAGAATAAGTGCTCGTTGTGGAAGTGTTTGAAGGATCCTGGACAGATAAAAGAGCACCATACAGCTCCTCATGTTCGTCCGTCCCAAGAAAGAATATTTCAGAGTTTGAGAAATTAGAATTAAAAGGTTTATGTATTGGTGGTTCAAGAAAAATGAGAAGTTGATCAATATTTGAAGAATTAGATTGTAGTCAAAAGGAAGTGGAATATGTTAGAGAATAATGGTGAAATGTTACTAAAAGTTTAGTATATTGTTATAAGTAGATTTATTTAGAAAATAAGTGGTTTCAGATCAACTTTTTGGTTTGTTGAAACTATTTATTTATTATAAATGTATTTGCTCTGCAAGTAATACAATGTTTATTTTGTCTGAAGTACTCTTGTGCCTTAGCTTTGTAGGCTAATTCTTTCAATTTCTTATTTGATATCAAAAACTCTTAATTTTAGGTAAACTCCCAAGCCCATAATAGAATATGTAGTTGTGTGATTAAGTTTTTTTTATGAGTGTTTTATTCCAGTGTGAATATTTTAGTGTGCAAATAAAAATGTTGTCACAAATCTGTTGAAGCATGATTAGCCTTTCAATGCCAGATATTTTTGTTTTTGAATTGTTTCCACTGCAAATCTGTTTACTCTCAACCCTATGCTTTCTAATCTACATGAACCATATTTTCCTCAGGTTGCACAGAATTTAGAAATAGGGATTATTAAAGCAATTAAATGTCATTTTCATGTGAATTGTTGTTTTGAAGTTTAGGGTTCAATTGTTTGCAGAGATGATTCGAAAGAACATTAATACACACCTCTATTTTATAAATTCTTTGTTTAATTATGTGCTTGAGCGATATTTAAATGGAATTGTCATTTTATTATGTTTTTCCACCACTATTTTTTGAATGGTTTCCACTCAAGTTTGCATTATTTACATGAATGGTTTCCTTTACTTTATTATTTACAAGTGGGTGGGTGGTGTGAATGCGTGTGGAAAGAATGAACAAGTGGTTGGTTGGTGTGAACGCAAAAGAATGAACAAGTGGTTGGTTGGAATGGTTAGAGTTCTATTGGAAAAGTTTGTAGAGGAAGAAAATGATGAGAAAAAGTATATTTATGCCTTGGAAGAAGTTCCCACGCGACGAGTAATATTTTTCAGTTGGATCTCTTTTCATTTTATTTTTTGGATAAAGTAGTATTGCTACTTTGGAAGTTGATTGCATGCCCAGGCTTAGTGAAACACATGCATTAATATTTTTAAGAGATTTTAAAACTAGTATAGTTTTCGTGTTTATAAAACATAAATGTAAGAGAGTCAAATGCAATTTTCTTTTTAATTTTTTTTGTTTAATCTAAGGAGCACATAAATATTAAAAACATAAATGTAAGAGAGCCAAATGCAATTTTATTTTTAATTTTTTTAAGCTAAAAACTTTTTATGTTCTCTTGAAAGTACACAACAATTTGATGAACATCAGTGCATATCCAAAATAATATAAGTTTCAAATTATGAGAAAGGGAAATCAATGTTGTTTTTGTTGGCATCTTATATGTTTGACAATACTTTACATATTCATATAAGATATTATATTGATTTCAATTTTTATTGAAACTTAGATCCATAAGTTGATGAAAATCAAATTCCCATAATGTAAATCATTTTTTTCAAATATTTATGTTCTAAACAAATTTAAAGCAAAATTGATGATGCCAAAATGTAACATTATATTTATTTATTAAAATTAAAAATACTTATCATAAATCTCATACCTATCCATCTTTTTCCTTAAAATTAATGATGCTAAAATATAATATAATATTTATTTATTAAAATTAAAGATACAAAGATATAATATTATATAGGTTATCATAGACCTATCAAACATTTTCTTTAAAATTAATGATAACAAAATGTAGCATTATATTTACTTATTAAAATTAAAGGTATCAAGATGTGCTATTATATTTATTAATTGCTTCAAGTTTCTATGGAACTTGGTTTAAAAAGTAGGTTAGAAAATATTTATTCTTTAATATGGAAATCCTAAGTTGTAATTTTTTTATTAAATTCTTGGTCATTAACAAATTTAATTATGTTTAAAAAGTTGTACAAATATTTAGATTAATCTTGTTTTGATGATTATGTATAAGAATTGTATTGATTTAGAAATAAAAAATAGTTTTTACTATATTGAGTTTATTAAAGAAAATTGATAGTGTTAAAATAAAATTAGAAATTCTAATGATTTTTATAATGAAAATAGATATTACACAAAACATTAGAACATCATGAAGACAAAAAAAATGTAATTTTTGTAATACCAAGAAAATGAAGTATTAAAATCTCTTAAAATGGTATATATATGCATATATTCCGTATTAATCGTACCATACTGGTAACACTACAATTCTTCATAATTTGCTAACTCATGTGAAAGCTAAAAAAATCTAGGAGAGTTTCTTAAGGTTAAATAGACCAAAGTTGGTCTTTTAGATTATAATCCTATTTCATAACTTTTTTTTCCTTTTGATAGTAGAATTCCTTATTTTTCAATTAAAGTTGAGGAATACTTTTTTCTCAACTTGGGAGATTTCCTTATGCATATTATTATAATTGAAAATCCATAAGAGAGGAGATGAGGAATTGGTACATACCAATCCTTCGCAACTTCTTAATTTTAAAGGTCTAGCACTAGCTATTTCCAATTGCAAAATCAACTCTAGATACTTTTGCAACTGTAGATAGCAATGTCAGGGACATTGCCAACTCGTGGTTCTTGTCAGACATACCTTTGCTCTCAATTACTTTCAAATTGCATATTAGAGTTTGATAGAGAGTTCTAAAAGTTTTGTTTTCACATGGATAAGAGGTGGTTCACCAAGGGCTAATCCACTTGTCATAATGTTATATCAGCACGAGAATTGAGATTACATTGATTCATAATTCATATATTCATAATGGCTCAACAAGAGCATACATGTCACTTATAAGAATTGAACCTGGGTGGGGAGGATAACATTCATTCCTCCCAACCACCATTAGAGTGTAGTTTTATGTTAATGCTTATTGACAGGTATTGTTATTATTGCATCGAAGAGGTGTATTCTATAGCCTAGTAGGGGAGAGATGTGTAACTTTTTTCTTGCTCATCTTAGATTTGACACGTGTCTTTTATAAAAAATAATAAAATATTATTAAAAATAACTTGTTGGCTTAAATTAAATTTAAATTATTTAGAATTGCATATATATAAAACAACATAAATTAGATAAACTAAAACCATAAAAATTAGATTACACATTTCCACTCTAAAAAGAGTTTACACCTTGAGAGATTTGATGCCTCTGATCTATGCTGGTAAATAGTTAAGAGTGACATGATATTGTCATAATAAGTAAGGTTTCTTATCTTTGGGGTTTAAAGCTTAAAGGATAATATATTTCATGATTTACATGAGGCTTTATAGTGTATGTGTTATGGAAGTGGTTATTAGATTTATGTTGAATCTTGGATTAGTATAGTATATTACACTTTAATGAAGTAGATCTTTTTTATGCCTATGAGATTTAAAGGACTGAAGGAAATTTTATGAAATCGTGACAAAGATTAGAAGAATGATTTGATTTCTTTTGGTGATGTTAAATATGTCATACAGGATTTAATGATAGGAAGTTGACTGACAAATTTATATTCAAGTTGAATGTAAGTGGGGTTAGTTTGTGCAAGAAAAGGGCAAGCCACAATCGCATTGTTGAGCATTAAGGTGGAGTACATGGTTGAAAATCAAACATTCAAGTACGCAATGTGACTTCAAAAAGTTATTTGGTGCTTGAAATCTCAAGAAAATAGATAGCAATGACAAGTTGTGATATTCAAAATGTTATCACAATTTTGTGAAACACGAAGTATCACTCTAGGAAGCAACACACTAATAGTGCTTCATTTAACATATATATATTTGTAATATTATGACATAGGTCAAACAGTAGTGAACTCTAGGGTGATAATGGACAAACACGACTAGTTATACTTGAGATAGGTGTGAGAAGGAAACAAAAGTTGGTTACACATCACCAAGTCTCAAATTGTTTGAGATGAATATGAAATCATTAAGCTTTAATAGTGAACACCAAGTTAATATATGAAAGACACTGAGTCACTGGAATGAAGCAAAATTCAATCTATTAAGGTGGTCTACCCTTCTCAACCACAAGTAGCTGCCAAATAATCATGCATTCAACCATAAACTATTTCATATATTTAACTATGCGGAAATAACAAAGTATTACAGACTTGTCGATCTAGACTTGTCGGTCCAGACTTGATCATTTTACAGAGCTTCGGCTCTTCGACTGAATCACATACACAGAAGCTTGAGCTTGAACTTCTCTTTTCTCACCCTGAGTTCCTCCAGTGTCTATTGTCTGTTGACTCTCTATCTCTAACCTAAATTACAATTTGCTTCTTCTATTTATAGGCAACCTGAAGATTGCTTCTACATGGGTCGACTGACTCACCATTAAAGACTATAATAACTATCTACCTAACAACTTAGCTTTAGAAATAAATTCGACTGGTTTACATTGCCTATTCGTGGACTCTTCCTTCTTGTCAGACTGACAGACAAGATCTTAACTAATACAGACTCTGACAGAGTCGCCTGAGAGTCAGCTACGGATCTGCGAGCAATTACATTTTTCCAACACTCCCCCTTAATTATGAGCAGATGGGGTTTTTAAAACAAAATTTACAAAATGTTTCAGAGCTTAGACATGTTCTGTTTATGACAAAGTTCACCGTGGAGAACTTGTCATTCCAAGATAACTATGCAGATACTGGAAAGTATCCTTTGCCAATGTTTTTGTAAAGATGTCTGCCAGTTGGTATTCAAACCTACAAAATTCCAAACAAATTTCCTTGTCGTTCACCAACTCTCTTATAACATGAAACCTTGTGTCGATGTGCTTGGTTCTCTTATGAAACACATGATTCTTTGATAATGCTATGGCTGAATTGTTGTCGCAGAAGATTGTTGTCGGTTCTTGATGGTTCTGTGACAAGTCTTTTAAGACTCTCCTCATCCAGACAGCTTGACATGCAGCACTTGTCGCTGCAACATACTCTACTTCAGCTGAAGACAAAGTTACAATGGGTTGTTTCTTTGAAACCCATGAAACCACACCTGTACCAAAATGAAATGTGTACCCAGATGTGCTTTTCCTGTCATCTATGCTGCCTCCATTGTCACTGTCAGTGTAACCAATGAGTTTAAAATTTTCTGAGGTTGAATACATAATACCAAGGTCTTTTGTGCCAGTTACATACCTCAGAATTCTTTTACCTGCTTGCCAATGTGAGTCTTTTGGTGACTCCATCAACCTTGAGATCAGACTTACTCCATACATGATGTATGGTATTGTCGCCTTCAAATACATAAGGCTGCCTATAAGCCTTTTGAACAGCGTAGGATCTATAGTGGATCCTTCATCATCCTTGCTCAATTTTAAACCTGTTATTACTGGTGTTGGGGCTGTCTTGGAATTAGACATGTTAAATATTTTTAAAACTTCACTTGCATACTTAGACTGTGATATAAAAATACCACTTTCAGACTACTGAACTTCAATGCCCAAAAAATACTTCATAAGCCCTAGATCAGTCATTTCAAATTCACTTTCCATGACTGTTTTAAAATCTGCTATGCCAAAATCACCAGTAAATATTAAATCATCTACATACAAGTAGACAATTAACATCTTACCTTGCTCACCGACTTTGGTGTACAAAGTCGATTCACTTTCACTTCTGTGAAATCCATTTTCAGTGAGATAGAAATCAATCCGACTGTACCAAGCTCTAGGAGCTTGCTTCAAACCATAGAGTGCCTTTTTCAGCCTGCAAACTTTGTGCCCTTGACCTGGAACTTCATACCCTTGTGGTTGTTCCACATATACTTCCTCTTCTAGATAGCCATTTAAGAATGCCGACTTGACATCCATTTGATGAACATGCCATTTGTTTTGTGCAGTAATGGCCAAAAATGTTCTGACTATATCCATGCGTGCAACAGGTGAAAATGTTTCATTGAAGTCGATGTCGGGTTGCTATGTGAACCCTCTTGCTACCATTCTTGCTTTTTGCTTTTGCACATTCCCATCAGCATCTTGCTTTGTCTTATAAATCCATTTGGCGTTGATTACATCTTTGTCTTTTGGTACATCAACCAGTTCCCATGTCTGGTTTTTCTCAATGCATTCTATTTCTTCATCCATGGCTTGTTCCCATACTTCTTCTTCAACAGCTTCTTCAAATGTTAGTGGATCATATATAGGTGCAAATAATGCAAAGAGAGAGAATGAATTAGGTGTACCAACTTCATATATCTCTCCCAGACTTCTTGTCTTCACCGGTTCTGTCGATGTCGACCTTAATGAAATGCTTGATGGAGTCTGCTGTCCTCTTGGTGTACTTGTCGGTGTAGCTTGAGCTGCTACTTGTGTCGATGGTCCTTGTGCTGAACCATGTCTTGGTGTCTTAGGGGTTGACGGCACTGCGACCGGTTGACTTACATGTGGTATTTGAACCACTTCCTCTTCCATATCATCATTGTCGACATTTGACACAATCTTGACATTTATGTCAACGGTTCCATCCCATGATTAATTCTTGACAAATTGAACATATCGACTGATTATCACTTTCCTTGTGACGGGATCATACAACTTGTATGCTTTTGTGTCTTCTGAATAGCCGACAAAAATACATTTCTGTCCCTTCTTGTCTAGCTTCCTTCTCAGCTCATCTGGAACATGAGCATATGCGACACAACCAAAAACTTTTAAATGTGAAACACTATGATTCATATCTGTCCATGCTTCTTGGGGAACTTTGTTCTTCACACTCTTTGTCGGACACCGGTTCATAATGTATATGGCAGTTGCAACTGGTTCACCCCAATACTTATTTGGAAAATGCTTGGCTACCAACATGCTGCGTGCCATCTCCATGATGGTTCTATTCTTTCTTTCGGTAATACCATTCTGCTGAGGTGTATACCATGCAGTGAATTGTTTCTATATGCCATGGGTCTTGCAAAAATTCAGAAATTCATTTGAAACATATTCACCTCCTCTGTCAGTCCTTAAGATCTTGATGCGGTGACCACTCTAGTTCTCCATGAGTGCCTTGAACTGTTGAAAATAACTAAATGCATCAGATTTATGTTTCAAGAAATATACCCATGTTTTTCTTGAGTAGTCATCAATAAAAGTTAGAAAACACTTGCAGCAACCAATGGATGATGTCTACATTGGACCACAAATGTCAGAGTGCACAATTTCAAGTGGTGTGCATGCTCTATAGAACTTTCCAACTGGAAAAGTCTCTCTGTGCTGCTTACCAAAAATGTAGCCTTCACAAACCCTCTCTGGTTTGTCGATCAATGGTAATCCCTTCACCATATTCTTTGTGTGTAGTAGCTTTAGCCCACCAAAATTCAAATGTCCAAATCTGAAATGCCACAACCAAGATTCATCCTGAACTTCCGTCTGAAATGCAGCTTGCAAATTAGCGCTGCAATTTTTTCTCTTGTTGAGGAGCTCGACTATTTCTTCACTTTCTGCCTTGAATGCAACTCCTAAGTTTGTCTTCCCTTTCATGTCGGGAATTATTCTCAATGGAAACAAGCAGTTGCTTGTCATCGGCACTTTTTCTATTAGCTGGTCGCTTCGACGCTTGTCTTTGATCACACAGTGATCATCTTCCATGTAGACTCTGTAGCCTTTTTGTAACAACTGTCCAATGCTTAACAAATTATGTTTCAAACCTTCAACATGATAGACATCAGGGATGTATCTACTCTCCCCCTGTTTGGTTAGAATATCAATAGTGCGTTTTCCTAAGACAGTGACTTGGACATTGTTTCCAAGTGTAACATCAGTTTTAACTTAATTGTCTAGACTAGAAAACAAATTTAAATTACCAGTCACTGTGGTTGTTGCATCTTGAATCTAAGTACCATATGTAATGTGGACTTTCTTAAACAACATTGCATTCGACTGGAGATGTCGATGCCATTAACATTGCACTTGTCGAAGTGCTGGTGTTGGTCGACTGACTTGGGCTTTGCCTTCCTTGGTCATATTGCTTCTTCCTGCATTCATATGCATAATGACCAAACTTCTTACAGTAATGACATTGAATTTTTGATTTATCAAACCTCTGGCCACTTGGCTAACTTGGGTTGTGATTATCTCCTTTGCCACCAACATTTGCAGGACTTCTGCCTCGTCCTCCTCTTGAAGAACTTCTTCCTCTGCCTCTGAAGTTGTTTCTCCCCCTGCCTCTACCACGACTTATGGATGACTGTGCTGCAAATGCACCTTCCAATGATGTATGTGTCCTGCTGAGTCTGTGTTCATGATTGATGAGTGAAGCTTGCAACTGATCAATGGTAAATGTCGTCATGTCTGTGTGTTCTTCTAAGGTCACAACCAAGTTTTCAAATCTTGGGGGAAGACTTCTGAGAATTTTTTCAACAACCCTTTGGTCTTCTATGGCTTCTCCATGAGATTTCAGTTGGTTTATCAACCCAACAACTCTGGTATAGAATGCGTCTACATTCTCTGAATCTTTCATGGACAGAGATTCAAAATCTCTTCTTGGAATCTGCAGCTTGGATGTCTTTATCTTATTGAAACCTTGATAGGCAGTCTCCAATGTATCACATGCTTCCTTAGCATTAGTTTTTGCTGATATTCTTGGGAGTATGCTTTCATGCATAGCTTGATGTATGAAAAATAGATCTTTTCCATCTTTCTTCCTCTATTCTCTCAAGACATCTTTCTTAGCCTGTGTGAGATTGTTATATGCTGTCATGTTTGCTGGTTCTGCATAACCATGCTGGACTATCTCCCAGACATCTTGACCTTTGAATAAAGCTTTCATTTTTAAAGACCAATATTCATAATTCTTTCCTGTAAAAATTGGAGTTTGCAATGAACTAGAAGTGGAAGCCATTTTTAACTTTTTTAATTAACTTTCCTTAGAAAATTAATTTCCACCTTTTAAGACAAGATTTCTTTCCTAAATCTTGGGCCTTACTCCGATATAAACCTTGCTCTAATACCAGTTAGCCAAAACCAAGCCGACTAAACTTGAGTTTAGGGCTCAGTCGATATTAAAATTTAATTTTCACTTTTCACACCGACCTCTTTTTCTTTTTCACTTGTCGGGTGAAACTTGTCTATCTCCCTACTAGACAAGTTTATAAATTTTAGTCGGTCTTTCCACTCGACTAAATGTACTTCGACTTACTTGTCGGTTTTAAGTCGTCTGACTTCTTCGACTTCTCAAGTCCACTCACATCTTCGACCACTCAAGTCGGCTCACCTCTTCGACCACTCAAGTCGGCTTACTCAACCGACTTCTCAAGTCGCCTCACACAACCGACCTTGTCAATTCACTTTGGTCGAAATCTACATAGTATGTTTCTTAGTCTAAGAGACTTAAGAAATTACAAATGCTTTTCACCTGTGAGTAAGATGAAGTAAAATGGACACATTAACAAATCCAAATAACTTATAAAAACATATGCCCAAATATGTAGGAAGACTTGAGTCAACCAATGTGTCGTAAAACCCTCGAACTTTCACGCTGTGAGAATTTTATGGGTTCTTTGATCTTTCACTTAACAGTAATTGTAAAAGACATTTACCCAAGTAAATCTGGAAATATGTAAAGCCTAATAATCATGCATTCAACCATAAACTATTTCATATAATTAACTATGCGGAAATAACAAAGTATTACAGACTTGTCGATCCAGACTTGATCATTTTACAGAGCTTCGGCTCTTCTACTGAATCACATACATAGAAGCTTGAGCTTCAACTTCTCTTTTCTCACCCTGAGTTCCTCCAGTGTCTATTGTCTGTTGACTCTCTGTCTCTAACCTAAATTACAATTTGCTTCTTCTATTTATAGGCAACCTGAAGATTGCTTCTACATGGGTCAATTGACTCACCATTAAAGACTGTAATAACTATCTACCTAACAACTTAGCTTCAGAAATAAATTCGACTGGTTTACATTGCGTGGACTCTTCCTTCTTGTCAGACTAACAGACAAGATCTTGACTAATACAGACTCTGAGAGAGTCTCTTCCTTCTTGTCAGACTAACAGACAAGATCTTGACTAATACAGACTCTGAGAGAGTCGACAGATCTTGACTAATACAGACTCTGAGAGAGTCGACAGATCTTGACTAATACAGACTATGACAGAGTTGACTGCGAGTAATTACATTTTTCCAACAATTTTAATAATAATAATAATAATAAATATTTAATATTTAAAAAAAATCATATCAAATTTAAAACTTTACATATATTTTTATGAAAATTACATATATATTATGCTCATTTACACATCATAATTTTTATGATATATAATTTTTTTTGGATGTGTAAAAAATTAAAATAATAAAACTTACATTAAATTAGATCTCTTTGGATGCTTTATAAATCCAGATTTATGATAAATATATGTTGATTTACCAAAATGTTTCAATTTAAAAATAATAATTGCAAAATCCAACATCGCATAGCCTTATTGTCATTACTAACAAAATAAAGATTATTTACCTTCTTGTCATTACTAACAAAAGAAAGATTCTGTTAAATATCTATTTTGGAAGCATGGACCAGATCCACTGGAAAACTGCTTGATAGGTTGATTTATTGGAAATACAGCATTGCGTCAAAGTGGTTTTCTCTTTGAAAAGCTTGGTGCTCATCAGTTTTTATTGCGCCATTTTGTTCAATTACTTGTCAAACAAAATTCCTGTCCGAATTATCAATCATAGATAAGGCCAATTTGAGGGGTTTATCAAACATAGTTCAGGTCAATTTTTTTTTTTAGGTAAGATGCAAGATCAGGTCAATTTTAGGACTTTTTACGTAAGACGCAAATCGTATTTTGTTAATCTGCACTAAGAAATGTATCTGAATCATAATGAAACAAAATTAAGAATATATGTAAAACCTCAATATTTCAAGTTTTTTTCTTCAACTTTAAACATAATATCATCTTTCGCATATAATGTGAGCAACAGCCTAAAAATAAATAACATTCTTCAATGTACTATTCATCCTCAAACAAAACTTAGAGAGCACAAATTGAGCTCAAGTTCTTAGCTCAATATGTAGAAAACACATTAGGAATCTGCAATATCACTAGCTGATCTGATCATCATCCTGACCATCCTCAGCCATTATACCAAATAAAAGGGCATTGGCTTCCCATTTTAATCGGCATTTTAGGCATCATAACAAGAAGAAGAGCATATGCCTACCTCCCTTCAAATTTGCTTCAAACTCTTTTTGGCCTACCAGATGTCTCTGCCATTAACTGCAGGTAGAAGCTTTTGGGTTCCATCCTAGTACAAGGGATTGAACTTTAAAACTTGTGTTACTATGCACACAACAAAGCTCATCCCAAGTCTATATGCCTCAGAAAAGGGTACCCCATCCCATCCCTTCAATTTTTCTCCGAACAACAGAGAGATATTTTTATATCATCTGTGGCAGTATGTTTTCCCAGAGCTCCTCTTGTACAAACAATACAACATTATAACAGAGCTCTATATCATGTACAGTTTTATGCCTCTGATCTTATGAAGTAGCAGCTGTACTGGTTAAGAAAATTTCTCTACCGTAAGAACTAAGAAGTAGCACTCAGAAAATATGGTGCAGAAACAGGAAATGATTTCATTCGTTCATCCATCAAAATATGTTGGTAACGGCATTCCACGCTACAGAATGCTTTGTCACCTCTGCAATAATCAGCAAGCACAGAATGAGACTAGCTCTTCAGAATTAGAAAATTTAATCAATTCAATGTGGTTTTCAACCATTAAAAGCAATCTCTAACCAAAAAGGCATGGTATGATTATTATTATAACAGACCTGTACATGTAGATATCCTTCCCATGGTTCAATTGCCGATTGCAGAGATAGCATGCGCTGAGAAAATGCTCAACAGGAAAAATTAGAACCTTGGAATTGCACCGAGGAGGCGATTCGACACCCCATAGTCCATGTTTAACATGATTCTGAACAGGGTATTGCACAGTTTCACACTTCATACCGCAATGAGTATATATGTGTTTTGTGGTCGAATTTGGAGCATGGGATGTAACACAAGTATAGCTCTCTGAATTCTCCATTCCAGTCTGAGACTGAGAGGTGAAATTTGCAAATCCATGTGGAGAACCAATCGGTGTTGTGTCACTTTGCTGCTTGGTCGAAGTCAACTGGGAACATGAGCTATTTTCATGCCAGTGAGAGGTCCCAACTTCAGAAAATGGCTCGATATCCAGTGGTTCTTTGGGGTTGAGCTGGAGTTAATATCTTGGAGTTAATATCTTTGATTTTGGAATGGATATATTACAAAATTAAGAGATCAATTCTGATTGAACATCTCACATTGTTTTGAAAGCATACATTGCGGGCTACACCATATCCTTCATATTCTACATATTCTAGTAAACATAATAAAGCCAGTGTTACCGAAGAAATTGAGAAACAATTCATCCTATGTTGTAAATATTGGAATTAGTGCGACTAAATTTCTGATTGGGTACATTATAGGGGAGTTGTTGTAACTTTTTTAATGTTATATAATGTAAGAAAACATGATAAAAATAAAATATAATTAAGAAAAAATCATGTTGGTTTAAGCACCCAGAGGGATCTAATTTTTTGAGGAGTAAATTTTTGTATCTTAAATCTTTTACACTAAGAAAAAAATTTACACCTCAAGAAACTGGATCCCTCTCTTGAAATAACTAGGTTTAAGATGGATCTATGTTGGTTATCCAATGTGAACTTCCATAGAGAAACAAAAAAGTCCAAATTTGTATGAGCTAAATAGAGTTTCCTTGTATGGTTTCATAAATATAGCCTGGTATCATGCTTGTGTTTCTGAAATTAACATGTGGATCAAATTCTATTATTGTTATTAACATCGCTTGCTAACACAAAAAGTGGTTAATTTAAATAACATATATATACAATATGTATTGCATATCATTCCTTTTGTACATAAAGTGTTTATGCATAGATACTATGGAGAAAATTGGAAGTGTAAAAATCATCTTCTAATTGACAAAGATAACATGAGAAAGAAAAACTCCTGAAGTGTAATATAACTCCCTTATTCTATAAATGCATATTCAAATGCAAGTGCCATTCATTGATTACAGATGAAAGGGTAATCATTTATGGTGTATGATGTAAAACTTAGAAACATTTGTTTGGGATTAATAATTGATGGAAATCCCTTACTTATGAAGGAATCTTAATTGAAAGAGGTATTACTTATTGGCACATTTGCTCATAGTTGAATGAAACATAAGTGTAGAGATGAACATTTGAGTCCAGAAGGGTAGAAAAAGACACTAATTTCTAAAAGTTATCTCGTCCCTGATTTTTTCAATATATACCAACATACAGTAGAATAACAATTTACCTTTGTGTCCCATCAATGAAATGTGATAAAACAATAACGAGAGAATTTACTGCTTCCACAAGTCAACTATAGGATAATGTTAAGAAGAATTCACAGAAAAACCATTCATAAATTCATGTAATCCATTAAAGAATTAGATATCTCAAGATGGCATTATTCCTTGTTCTCAGAGTGATGTTGGGGTACTTACTCATAAAGTTGAAATACTATTGTGCTCCTCGTTAGTAAAAAAACAAAACCAAAACATAGCATAGACCCATGAGAAGAATATTTCCTCGTGCAATAGAATCCTTCAAATGGGTTTTGAACATTAAAACTTGTGACAAAGTATTCTTATTTACAATTGTGTGTTGGAAATCTCTTTCCTCGATGGAACTTGTTGCAATCGTTGTTGATAAAATTTGGGAAATTCCCTCAACCTCTCATCATGCTCGTGTTTTATTATGTATTCACCAACTAGTACATGGGTAAGTATAAACTACTTATTATTTGCAAATATGTATAAATAAATTGGCACCCAGATCACGCATGAACTCGGGCTCCACTGAAGTGCAACATACGACCCTGAAGCCTAACAAATTAATTTTGGATAATCTCAATTATAAATTTATTCCAAGTTTTAACTTGTGCTAAAATATTGTGTTCTAAATTCTATCTTTAGTCCCTCTCAACCTTCCACTCTGCATATAAATTGGTCAACATTAGAAAATAAGACACAATTTAGTCCAAGCCAAGCCATGCAATGTATTACGCAGAATAACATATCACCAAATGCATGAAATAAAATTGATAAGGAGTAATCAAGCAAAGACAATACCACTCAATTGAGGAATGTTTCAAATAGTCCCAAGTTATGGCATTAAACTAGCATGATCGGGTTAGGAATTGATTGTAAGTAAATTTGGAATCCAACTATGAGTTGCCAAATATTATGTTCTACATAATACATTGGTAGCTTAGACTAAAAATATTTCTAATTTGCTAATTTGATCATTTTAGGTACACACTGGAAGGTTGAAAGGGACTGAAAGACAGAATTAAGGTGATCACTGAACAAATGATCCTTTCCACAACGTTATAATATGAAATACCAATAAGTTTTTACCATAATGTGGAAACATACATGTTGGAAATTGGGTTCAACACTCCCCATGAGTTTCTTTACATAGACTAATCACCTTCCAAGATCCTAACTCTATCGATTGTGGTGGAGATTAACACTTGCGGGTTTTTTACCTACGAATTTTGGTCTAACGACAACTGTGAGTCTGAAAAATGGTATCAGATCAACATGTCAAGTGTTCGAAACTCACTCGGCTCATGTCAGGGGGAATATTATTGGACATTGGTTCAACGCTCCCTATAAGTTTCTTGACATGGACTAATCACCTCCCAAGATCCTAACTCTGGCGATTGTGGCAGAGATTAACACTTGCAAGTTTTTTACCTGTGGGTTTTGGTCTAATGACAATGCGAGTCCAACAATACATGTCCATACAGGATTGCATAAGGAAACTGTATGATTGTATAAATACAATAGAGTTGTCTAATACTCTGTACTACATAATACATTGGGTATCTTGGACTAGAGATGTTTTTATTTTCTATGTTCGATGATTTTAGTTGCACAAATAAAGATCTAAAGGGACTAAAAGATGAAGTTTGGATAGAAACTAGAATTATGGTGATTATTGAACAATTGAATTCTATCTACATTATTATAAAATGAAATACAAACCAATTTTTACCATTGGGTGGAAACATTATGTACTCTATGAATAAAATAGTATTTTAAGGATGTTTTCATTAAAAATATATTTTCCACTTGACAAGAAAATTTCTAGTATTTAGATAGAATATAAAAAATAAAAGATCATAAACCCTTATCATTCAATGATTGAGAGTATTAAGGCACATGGAACCGACAAAACAACCAAAATTTCATAACAAGATTCCACAAAAGTCTTAGCAGATGATGGAATGTTCAAATCACTATACAAAATCTTGGAAGATGATGGACTGTTCAAATCACTATTTATGTGGACACTGGACAATGGGACACTCATAAGCAAAGACCAAATCCTGTGAATCGATATTAATATTTGTCTTGCCACGAAGAATTTTTTTAACTCTTCTAAACTCGAACATGAAATACAACTTTGTTTGTATATGAAATTCAAAGCTGGAAGATAAATATGAGATAATTATTGAGCTTTGGTGTTATCATTGATGTCAAATAAGAAATATGAATACTTGAATATTGTTGAAGCTTTGGTGTTGCAATTCATGAAGACAGTTTGAAGAAAATATACAAAGAAGAAGTGTGGAAGTTTTTGAAGTGCACAAATCCCACCAAGGAATGGAACCCATATGGGCAAATACCATGAAGTCATGCAACTCAAGTGCACAAAGCCCTATCAGGATGAATGATCAAAATATATACGCTGACGAAATATCCAAATAGGTGGTTAGCTTGACCAAGCAATAAGGAAGAAGGGGAATCACCGACTTAGAGGAACCCTAACATGTGGACAAAGCAATTGAACAAGGATAGAAGGAAGAGTATAAATAAGCAAGGGATGGAAATATTGAAGTAAGCTTGAATATTAAGAAGATCTAATATTTTGAATTGACAAGCTTCGAACTACTGGGATATCAATGGCTCATTATCTATAAGAAATAAATTGTAGATAGTCGAATTCACAAAATAAATGAAGCATAGTAGTATACAATGCACAAGTTAAAGGAATTGAAAAGTGCGAAGGAGAAATGCAGTAAAAGCATTTGAGCTAAAATCATATGTCGTTAGTTCACAGATCGTAGAACAAGGAAGTCATAGATCGCAGATCTTGGATATTGTAGATGGAAGAAATAAGAGATCATAGAAGTTGCGGATTGTTGATATTGTGGATTGTAGAAGGCGCAAACCACAGATCAGAAAAGTCGCAGTTTTGTAATATTTCCTTATCAGGGAGGTAGGAAGGGGGAAGGACAAGGAGTTGGAGCTTCCTTTCAATTGGTGCTAAAGAATTGGGGTGGCAGTATGGTGCAAGGACATGAGATTCCACTCTCATCTGAGGTTGGTACCTGAACACAACAAGTAGGAGCTTGCGTAAAAGGGTTGGTGTCCTCTTAATTCGGTGCCTGAAGTCAACAAGTTTGTGCTTGCACAGAGGATATAAGTCCTCACGTGTTGGTTCCTATAATCAACAACTTGGTGCTTGCTTGTGGGATTGGTGTCCCAATCAAATTGGTGTTTGAGTGAGTTAATGTTCACATCTTGGATATTAGTGTCTCCCATCTTTCAATGTAATCAGAAATTTTACTAATATATAGAGAGATTTATTATACAAATTCTTTTCACACTAGTGTCTTTTATTGTTCTAACTGAAACGAAAATTGGAGCAAAAATTTGTTAAGTGAAAAATTGTATAATTTGTGCTTTATATTGATTTACCCCCCCCCCCCCCCCC
>LPNX010107599.1:168680-234025 GCA_001517045.1 Pseudotsuga menziesii
GTTAGGAGTTAGTTAAGATCAACTTGTGTAATATATCCGTTAGGTAACGGTGTGTTTCTTTAGTATGCATTAGTATGCATTTGTAAATATTATAATCCTACGGTCACGATATGTTCTAAACATAAAATGATCTGACGGTTCAACTTCACTTAGATCATACCTACCATTGATCTGTGGCTTAACACCCGATTGGTCCATGATCTCTATTTAAAGAGAATGGAGGGTCCTTGGCTAGTTGATCGATTATGAGAAGTTCATTTGTAACTTTCTTCTTTTGCATAATAAATTGCTCCAAGTAGCTATTTGGCTGGGGCAGTGGACTATTTCCCTCTCAAGGGTTTTAACCACGTGACAAACATCGATGTATCGATCTGTGATCTATTTGTGTAAAGTGGTTTCTCTTGGTGTTCGGTCTTTTGGGAGTACCCTGTGTACCCAAACATGGTATCAGAGCGTTTATGAAGAGTCACTTCCGGTTTTGATCAAGATCTGAAACTGGTGTTGCTGAAACTTTGAAAGGGTTTCTAGTTCTAGATTTTTTGTGCATTTATGGCCTATGGGAGTTGTTCCATTACGTCTAGAGCACCATTTCAATTGAGAAATAGTTTTCGCTTCATCGAAAACGATTTCTGTTTGATCCAGAAACACCCATTTCGGTAAATCTGAAGGTATAATGTTACAGTGACGGATTTGTTTTATTTTTTTTAAATCTCTCATATTTTATCATTTTTATTATTAGATATTTATTGTTTTAGTCTCGGACTATTGCCTTCCCTGGTTGTGTATGCTTTTTGTCGTGCACCTTGCGCGATCACGGCGAATCAGAAATAGAAAGGGAAAGTTTTTTTCTTGTTTTTTCGGCTACGTATGCTCTTTGTCGTGCACCTTGTGCACAGGGGCTTCACTTGTTAACCAATATCCTATCACGTTAGTTCATATTGTGGGTTTTAAAATTATCAAAAATCAAACCAATATATTGCAGGTATTGGGGGGATGAGGGGTTTAAGGTGGGGGTGGGTAGGGTTGTTTTTAAGGATTGAGGTATAAAAAGGGGTGGGGAGGAGGTTTTAAGTATTGGGAGGGGGTTTCAACAAAAAAAAATTGGGTCAATATCTCTTGAAATTAAGGGTATTCTTTAATATTCCACGATCGCATGTGCTATGTGAGATGTTCACTAAGTGAAGTCCCCATGACCTTGTGCGACAGCGGCGAATCAGAAACAACAAGAAAACTTGAAAATGTAGACTTTCTAGAGAAGCTAACGAAAGTCTAAACCCATAGTGTGGAATTTTTTTTTTGTTTTTGTGATTTGCAAGGAAAAAAGGCAAGCATGGAGAATGAGAGAGAAGAGTAAAAAAAAACCCCTTCCTCTTTCCATTATTTTACGTACCTTTTAAACTTAGCTCACTTGGTTCAAGTTGCTTTATTCCTTAATAGGTCTTGAGTTCAAGTCTTATTAAGTTACTCTTTAATGCATGCAATTTCTATTTTCAAGATACTTTATTGTAAAAAATGCATCTTACTTAAATAAAATAAAATAAAAAGTGAGTCACTTAAGTATTTTAATCTATTGCCGCACTATTTAAAAGTAACATTATTGTAAAAGTGAACATCACTTATTTTACAAAAGTGATTCACTTAAAAACAACTTTCTTGTAAGTGATTGTCAAAGGTTCATCTTGGGAAGAAGGGGGTTCTTTTTTTAGTTGGTCAAGTTATTATCTGCCACATCACTATTGGGGATATCTTCAACATTTTCTTTGATCAAGCATAACTTCATCATCCAGAATCAGTTTTCAGTGTCGTTTTTTCTTATAGCCTAATTTTTCAATCTCTTTGCATATAGACAGTTAGTTTCTGTTCTTTCAGCCATTATTTTACAGAATGACCGCCCCTTGTGATATTATACTTACCAGTTCTAACTATTTCTCATGGAAATCTCATATGGAGGATGTTCTGCGAAGTAGGGGACTTTTCAGAATTACCTCAGGGAAAGAAACAGAACCCACTGATGATGATACGAAAATAAAATGGGCAAATAGATGTGATGAAGCTCAAGGATTGATTGGGATGTCAATCTCTACTAATTTGTGATTCCACATATCTAGAATTGATGAACCTAATAAAGCTTGGGAAAAGTTGGAATCATTGTTTTGTAAACACAATGAAATTCGAGGTCATCAACTTGAGAATGAGTTGATTTCTTTGAATCCAAATGATTTTTCATGCATTCAAGACTATTTATCTAAGTATAAAACTCTTAGACTCTTATGTGAAGAATGCAAGATTAAGAAAGAAGACAAACAATATATTTATCGTATTCTTTCCAAACTTGGACCTGCATATTCTATTTGTGTATCTACATTTTACTCCATGAAATAATCATTGACTACAGCTAGCTATCAAAAGCCTAGTCTTGAATCCTTTCGTGATTCATTAATTAGAGAGCAAGATAAGCTCATTCATCTTGGAATAATTAACAATGCAGATACATCTGGGAAATCTTTATTGTCCCAACAGAAAGAAAATTCCAAGCCTCCCAAGAAACAAAATTTTTGCAATAATAAGCCAAACAAGGGTCCCAAACCCTCTCAGTCATCTCCTTCTTTAAAAAATGACAAAGGATCCAAGCCAAAAGGAAAGAAGATTGAGCTTCATTGTAATTTTTGTGGGAAAGATAATCATGATGAATCTAAGTGTTTAAAGAAGATGGCAGCCTTGGAAGCAACAATGAAGAAGCACCACATCAGCCTAGATTCGTCTTCAGAATCTACCTTTCATGGACATGCACTTTGTGCTTCTGGTTACTCTTATACTGCATCTTCTTCTTCTACTTCAAATGAATGTCTCATTGATTCTGGAGCATCTTATCATATGGCTAAGGATCAAACCATCTTTTCTACTATGCATGAATGTAACACCAAACAAATATTTGTTGGTGATTATATTTCTCTAAGTGTTGTAGGATCTGGAACATTTCAAGCTGAAAATGGTCATTTTAGTGATGTACTATGTGTTTCAAGAATTTTCTGCAATTTGTTGTCAGTCTATCAAATCACTCTTTCTGGTGAAGGTAAAACTGTAACGTTTACACCTCACCAAGTTGTAATCAAGGATTTTAAAGATCCTCAACATGTCCTAGCTACCAGAATTGATGATGATATTACCAGGTTGTACAAATTTAACAACTTTGGGTCATCACATTTTCCTTCAGTTTTTGTTGCTCATAGTGATAACTTAAGCAAACTTTGGCATGAGCGATTTGGTCACTTAAATTATCTCTCATTGCAACAACTATGTAAATACAATATGGTGACTGGTCTTCCGATGGTATCTTGCAAGGATGGTGTTTGTTCTGTTTGTGTACTCAAAAAACATCATCGGGACAGTTTTGACAAACGTGCCTCTTGGCACGCCTCAGTTCCCTTGGAGCTTGTGCATAGTGATTTGTGTGGTCCTCTTCCATCTGCTTCCTTTTCTGGTTTCAAATATTTCTTAACTTTCATTGATGACTACTCCAGACTCACTTGGGTTTACTTCCTAAAACTTAAGAGCACAGTATTTAACATGTTCTTGGCCTACAAGGCCCTTGTTGAAAAACAATCCATCATCAAATTATTAAGTTAAGATCTGAGAATGGAGGAGAATATGTTAACAAAAATTTCACTACTTTCTGCATTGAACAAGAAATCCAACAACAACACACTGTTGCATATGCACCACAACAAAATGGTGTAGCTGAACAGAGGAACCGCACTTTAAAAGAAATGGCAAATTGTGTGATCCAATCTAAGGGGCTAAGTCTTCAATATTGGGCTGATGCCATAAATTGTGCAAATTACATAGTTAATCGCACACCCACTAAAGTTCTACAAGGTATAACACCGGAAGAAGCATGGAGTAAAATTAAACCAGATGTAAGTCACTTCCGTGTGTTTGGTTGTGAAGCATGGGCTCTCATTCCGAATGAAAAACGGAAAGCATTGCAGCCTAAAATTGAAAAGTGCATATTTGTTGGATATTTAGAAGATGTAAAAGGGTATAGACTTCTTCAGCCACATTCTCATGATATAATCATTAGAAGAGATGTTAAATTTGATGAAAATCTCTTGGCATGCGAGCCTAACTTGACGGGTGTGCCATCTTTGGCCTACAAGCCTAATTTGACAATTGTGCCTTCTTCTCTTTTGGCTCAAGTTTCCGAGAATCATGATCTAAAAAATTTTGCAAAAGCTTCAGGAAATCCAGATTGGGATGCAGCTATGGATGAAGAATATCGTTCCTTAATGGAAAACGATACTTGGGATCTTGTTCCTCTTCCAAAAGGAAGAAAACTTGTCAGGTGTAAATGGTCTACAGAACTAAGTATGCATCAGATGGAAGTGTTGAAAGACTTAAGGAAAGGTTAGTTGCCAAAGGTTTTTCCCAAGTTGAAGGGATTGACTACAATGAAACCTTTGCCCCTGTCACAAAAATGAACTCCATCCGCCTTATTCTTTCCCTTGTAGCCTTACATAACTGGGAAGTCCATCAAATGGATGTCAAGTCTGCCTTATTACATGGTGATTTACATGAGGAAATTTACATGGAACAACCTCCTGGATATATTCAGAATAACTCTAGCCTTGTTTGTCGCCTTAAGAAATCCTTATATCGCCTTAAGCAAGCTCCTAGATCTTGATATTCTAAAATGGATAGCTTTCTTCTTGACACTGGTTTTTCTAGATGCCATTCTGACCCCGGTGTCTATACCAAGAAAGTAGGACACCATCTCATCATACTTGTTCTTTATGTTGATGATCTTATCCTTACTGGTAGTGACCCTAAACTTTTAACCCATGTGAAATCCAGTCTTAAGCAAAATTTTGAAATGTCATACTTAGGACATTTGCATTATTTTCTTGGTCTCTCTTGCAAACCAAAGAAGGAATCTTTCTTTCCTAGTCTAAGTATGCTTGTGACCTTCTTCGTTGCTTTCACATGGAAGATTGTAAACCAGCCCCTTCTCCCTTCTAGTCTTGAGTCAAAATTTATGCCACTTGTACTTCACCTAAAGTAGATGCCACCTTGTATCGTCAGCTTGTTGGTAGTCTCTTATACTTATCTCATTCTTGTCTAGACCTTTCCTTTGTCGTTGGTCGTGTTGCTCGTTCTATGCAAACACCTCATGAAAGTCACTGGAAACAAGCAAAAAGAATACTTCGATATATTCAAGGTACAATTCAATTTGGGATTCATTATAGTACAAGGGGGAAACCTTTGTTGGTTGGTTTCATTGATTCAGATTGGGTCGACGATCCTGATGATCGAAAGTCTACTGCATGTTATGTTTTCAGTCTGGGATCTCGACATGTCACTTGGGCTTGTAAGAAACAACGAGCTCTTGCTCTTTCTTCAGTAGAAGCAAAATATCGAGCTGCAGTTAATGCCAGTCAGGAAGCTTTATGGCTTCGACAGATCCTTTGAGATTTTGGATTCGAGCAGCAACAGCCTACTCCACTTTGGTGCAACAATTAAAGTGACATCAAGCTTGCCAAAGATCCAGTTCTACATCAACGTAGCAAACACATTGAGCTACACATGCACTTCATCAGAAATCTTATTCATGATCGTGTTCTTGAAATGCTCTATTGGCCTACAAATGATCAAGTTGCAGACATCTTCAGCAAGTCTCTTACAGAAGCTAAGTTTTTTAAACTTCGATCTATGTTAGGAGTTTAGGAATGTGTCATTAAGGAGGGATAGGCTCTAATGCCTCCTTCCTTCTCCTAACAGTGTCACCCTTGTAAATCCTTCAATCCTATCCCAAGTTTTTCTTAAGGGGGGATGTTAGGATATTTAGACACTTCGTAGTTAGTTAAGATCAACTTGTGTAATATATCCATTAGGTAAAGTGTGTTTCTTTAGTATGCATTAGTATGAATTTGTAAATATTCTAATCTGACGGTCACGATATGTTCTAGACATAAAGTGATCTAACGATTCAACTTCTCTTATATCATACCTACCATTGATCCGTGGCATAGCACCCGATTGGTCCATGATCTCTATTTAAAGAGCTTGGAGGGTCCTTGGCTAGTTGATTGATTATGAGAAGCTCATTTGTAACTTTTTTCTTTTGCATAATAAATTGCTCCAAGTAGCTATTTGGTTGAGGCCATGGACTGTTTCCCTCTCAAGGGTTTTTACCACGTGACAAACATCGGTGTATCGATCTGTGATCTGTTTGTGTGAAGTGGTTGCTCTTGGTGTTCGGTCTTTTGGGAGTACCCTGTGTACCTGAACAACTGGAAGATAGATCTTTGCATAGATATGGATAAGCAGGAAGGAATTTCTACAAACAAAGCACCAAAGTTTGATGGTTGAAATTATACCTTCAAAGAATAAGAATGGAGGTATATATGTAGTCTCTTGGAGTCGATGTGTGGCAATCTGTTGAAAATGGTTACAATTTTACCAAGATAACACTAGTTGATGTAGTTGACAGAAGGTAGTATGAAGATAATGAAAATGCTGGGAATGCAATACGGTGTGGTCTAGCAGACTCTGATTTCACCAAATTTATGCAGTTCACATCAACCAAAGACATGTGGGGTAGGCTCAAAAACATTTATGAAGGAGATGAGAAAGTAAAGAAGGAAAAGTTGCAAGCATATTCATGACAGTTTGAAATTTTAAAGATGAGAGAAAAAGTAAACATTGCATTATCTTCTTTGTGTTGATGAGATTATCAACGTTGTCAGAGGCCTTGGAGTACAAATTGTTGAAGAAGTAGTTGTGCAAAAGGTGCTAATAAATCTGCAAACAATGCTAATCTAATTATTATAAGAGTACCCATTACTAGCAATCTTTGATTCGGGTATGGATGCCTGATCTTAGATGCATTGGCAATTTAAACTAGCATTTTACAGGCATGATTAAACTACAAAAACAAGGATTTAGATTTGATAACATAATAGATAATTGTCCTATACAGATGCATAAACATTTCTGCCTAAAGAATATAGCTACAATTCAAGTTAAGATAAGCATCCTACTGTAACTGTATTTAATAATAAGCAACAGAATAAAAACCTGGCACCATTACTGGGAAAACATAAATGGAATAGTTGTTCCTCCCAACCAACTCCTAAAGCAACCAAATCACTTGCTCCAGAACCCCCAAGTATGTTCGTTGAACCACAAGAGAAAAATCCACTTAATGCACCATCTCTTGCATTATCAGATTCAATTCACGTCCAATGCTAGCCTCCTGTTTCCTAATGGAGATACTATTATATAGTATTTTTCCCAGGACTTGGTCATTTATGAGCCTCTTGCTCTTTAGCACTCAACAAAGAGTTGTGACCTGATTTTGGGGAAGATGCCTCATGCATCTTGAGTTTTCACTCAACAGCTACAAGCACTTGTCAACACTTGTTTTTTCCTCTTGTGAGATAGCAAACACTTTTCAACAATTATTTCATTTGTGTCCCCTTCATTATCTTTTATTAATAAAAGAATAATTCATTACATTTGTTTTATTTTTTACCTTTTGTCAAAAATATTAAAAAAAATTAACATAAATTAATAATAAATTATTAATTCTTGGTATATTACATTTTGGCAAATAAATCAACCACAACCATCTTCTAATAGAACGAAAAAAAAACAATAATTTTTTTTCCATTAAGATTGAGGAATAGAGATATCAAATTAATTCATTTTCCAATCAAGCACTTGATTGTTGAGCTCTAGCTCCATTAATTTCTAGTTAAAATTAAGTTCTAAGTTCCAATAAGTTTATTTTTATTTTTTATTAATTATTTTTAATATTTATAATGATAAAAATATTCAATATAAAACCTCTCAACCAATAAAATGTTTATATAATTTTTTAAAATATTGTTAACTATAAATTTTAACACAACTCTATAAAAACTAGAATATTGATACCGATTAATACATAAATATAAAACATATAATCTTTTTTTTTTCCAAAGAAAAAAATCGTAAATTTTTATTCACATTTAGCAGATGGCCCTCATAGTCCATTATACAAAAAACAACTGAGAAGTTGTTATTTACAAAAGTTTGCCTCAGAAGGAGCACAAATTCCACAGTCCATATCCAAAACTGATCCAACTGTAAAGTTGTCATTACATACAATATATTATCATAAGATCATAATGTTCACCAAAAAACTTTTCAGCAGAAAAGAAATCAAATTCCACGCACAAATTAAGTCTGTTCGTAGCAGACTTATTTCATCATTCCTGATTAAATCAGGTCAGATCAATTGTGTCAGGTGATCAAAAGCATAAAATCAGAGCAAAATTAGCATGCTGATGAGGTCTCATAAGTGAATGATAAGACAATAGCTGATCAAAAAAATCAGCAGCTAGAAATTGGCCAATTCCAGGCTATCCAAAGAAGAAAATAACATAACCAAATCCATTCAGAACCAAATAAGAAGAGGCCAAACAACCTGCAAGTCAAGCTCTAAGAATATTGCTTGAGATCACCAAATGCAAAAAAATGCATAAGAATATCAGCCACGGCATCATATCAAAGTAGAACAATCCAGAAATGCGCAAGCATTTAACTCTCCAAAAAGAACCAGCAATCTGTCAGAAAAGATCATATGCAAGTTGCCATCATAAACAGTCCCAGACAGCACACTGCAATATTTAGAAAACCTGAAAAGTTTCTATGGTTTCTGCCTCTCTCAGTTCACATGTACTCCAATAACCTTCAAGTATGCTGCCACCTACTTTAGCCAAAGAATCTGCTTTGAAATTTCTTTCCCTGTAAATGTGTTTGAAAGACACATAATTCAGACTGTCAGCAAGATAGTGAACATCTTGAAGAATCATGGCTAGTTCAAGATTTTGTAATCGATACTTACCAGATGCCCAATTAATAACCAACTGGGAATCCCCAAAAACTTGAATTTTATCCAAATGATGCATCCGAGCCAGCCTAAGGAGAAGCTTAAGAGCACATAATTCTGCAAAGTTATTAGTACCCAAGCCTAAACCTTCTTTGAATGTAATATGATGCCTATCAGATATGAACAAGATACCTCCTGCCCCACAAATCATTGGATCCCCAGCAGCAGATCCATCAAAGTAACCCCAAGCATAAGATTGATCAATTTCTTCTACAAATATTGATCTGATAGAGACCACAGATAAAGACTGAGGTAAATTCTTCAACATACCCAAGCTAAAGCTTAATATCTGTGCAAGAGTTGAGTCAAGATCCTCAAAGCAAGATCTATTTCTTGCTTTCCAAATGAACTAGAGAACAATGATAGGTAAAGATTTGAAAAGTGTCACATCTAATAACAAACACCAGTTTTTAAAACAATCAGATAGGGAATCACCATTCCAAAGATTATTAAGATTCAGATGATCCTCAATAAGTGACCAAACAGATTGAGTAAATGGGCAGTCTACTGCAATATGAAAATTGGATTCACAGTTTTGTTTGCATAAAAAACACCTACCAGGACCTTCTCTACCTCTCAAGCAGTGAACATCCCAGGTCAATGCTTTACCTGAGAGAAGAAACCAACTAAAATTTTTTGTTTTTAGTGGACACTTCATCTTCCATAAGACCTTCCACCACCAGATCAATTCCACTTCTCTATTAATAAGTTCAGCATATCCCACTTTAGGAGAATACTTACCTGTTTTAGATAAATGCCAGATGAGACAGTCATCTGCATTAGAAAGTCTAACATGGCTAGACTTGAGAATGGCAATATATCCATTCCAAGCAGCAATCTCAAGTGGGTCATTAAAACCCAAGGTATCTGCAGATAACCATTCTTGATAAAACATATAATCTATATCCATGATAATGACTTAAAAACTAGAATATTATTACCAATTAATACATAAATATAAAACATATAATCTCTATCCATGATAATGTATTTTATTTATTTTATAATATAATAAAAATAAATATATTATATGCCAACTAAGTTATTCCTGTTGTCTATGCACGTGGATGCAGGGTTAAAAAAAAATAAACATGATTTATTTATTATCAATAAAATATAAAATATATATTGCCCCACTTAGGTGGGCTGATATTGCCCCACTTTTTTCTTTTGGGAAACTGTTGCCCCACTTATTATAACGGATACATGTCGTTGTTTCTTAAAACAAGCGTTGCTGAAGCCTCTAGAGATCAGTATCTTATATACAACTATAATTCAAGAAAATGAATCTTTCAATATTTATTATTCAAAGAGAAAGAAAGAAATATTTATTTTATAACAATTCAAATCGTGAATCAATAATGGTTGTTATGATTATTGGTTATCAGTATTTTTTTGTTCTTAATGCTATGTATTGATATTAGTGTCCAATCACAATTGAACATACATAAATCTTTTGGATTTGTTTGATAAATCGTTCTTTAATTTACAAATTATTTAATTTAAATTTACAAATTATTTAATTAAATTTAAAATTAACAGATTCATATTTATTTTATAAATCAACGTTTCTGAATTTTATATATAAAAAATTAAGGAAAATATAATAGATAAAAATAATTAAATTTAAATCTAAAATTAACAAATTCACATTTCTTTCTTTGAATTTATTTTATAAATCAACGATTTTGAATTTTATATATAAAAAATTAAGGAAAAATATAATAGATAAAAATAATTTAATTTAAATTTGAAAGTAACAAATTTATACAATTTTTTAGTTTATTTTATAAATCAAATGTCTTAAATTGTAAAAATAAAAAAATAAAAAATATGACAACAAAAAACAAAAAAATCCTCATATATACAACTTATGGTTGATGATGCTAAGGTGATTTATGCATGATATTGCAAGATGGGCCTACTCATCATTCTTCCACCATTCCCATTATTCCACTAATGGAAGGTGCTCAACCATTGGTTTCACATGCTTTCAATTGTGAACGAAAGAGGAGCATTGATTTCAATCAAAATGCAATAATTATTTTGAGCCTTGCAAAATGGAATAATTAAGTTAAAAATGTAAATTGAATGCATTTTTAATAAAAAAATTTAATTTATTTGATTTTATTTTAATTAAATATATATTAAAAATAAATTGTCCCCAACGAAACAAACAAATTGTTCCTTGTTAGAAGGATGAAGTTATGTTAACAGAAAGTCTCAACCACCCCATTTAAGTTTAGTGATTGTAGATATTCTAATTCTAACCCTAGTTCACAAGTAAACTTTCAACCACCCCATTTAAGTTTAGTGATTGTAGATATTCTAATTCTAACCCTAGTTCACAAGTAAACTCTCAACCACCCCATTTAAGTTTAGTGATTGTAGATATTCTAATTCTAACCCTAGTTCACAAGTAAACTTTCAACCACCCCATTGTAGATATTCTAATTCTAACCCTAGTTCACAAGTGTTTACTATAATATTACATGCTTGTAGAAATTTAAAAATCCCTTTATTTTGAATTAAGTGAAAATAAATTACTATAATCCTAATCCAAGCTCACTAGGCTTTTATCTATATTAAGCTCGAGTGCAGTGATCAAATTTGAAGGATGGGTCTTAATTTCAATCAGAAGGGCATTTATTTTTGGAGCCTTTCAAAGATGGAGGGTAATATAAATATTTGTACTTCAATTGACAAATATAAATTAACTAAATCTTCTTTTTTTAAATGTAAAAAATAAAATTGTTTTTTCATAATTTTACAATTTTTAATAATTAAGCACGTCTTACTATTTACACGAAAAAATGATATATTTTCAATAAAACTTATTTTGAACACATTAAGTTGTGATATGTGTATCATTAATTTTACAGTTCAGTAACATAGCAACTATTCTATTGTATTTTTTCACCCCGTGCAATCCAAGCTTGAGAGATGTAAGAATGATAAGGATTGCGCACTTAAGAAAATATAATACAGAACTTAGAAAGCATTAAAAAAAAATCCTACATACCAAGCAAGTTAGTAAAGCAAGCATAATTGGGGTCAAGGCATCAAATTTTTTTGTTCAACACTTGTTGTGAAAGAATACATGTATGGGATGGAGGGGTAATGGAATCAAGCCTAAGTCAATTGAACCCTTGCAACGCATTGCATGTCCGAGTCTCAACAATCTGCCTTTTAAATTGAACCAAAATACCAAAAGAAGTTTATTAATGGCTAGATTTGAGAAACTTATAAGTGTCAGTAATTAAGGGCTCGAGGCTCTAAATTTTATTGTGTTTTGTACCTGTCCAGGATTTAGTGAATCGATAGTCACATGTAGGAATTTAAGTTATTTAATGAAAACAATTAATGTGTATACCTCTATGTCGAAACCGTTTTCCATGTTGATGGAGGCCACTACCCTCTTTATTGTCTTACTAAAAGGCATGATAATGCCAGGAAGAAGACCTAAAATTATGGACCTCACCTTCAAAGAATTCCTTGCAATCACATTAGCGAGGAGTGATAAGAAGATCACAACAATCCAAATCTCAATTGATAGTGTTAATTAAAGACTTATATGGTAAATTTAATATAATACTTACTTATAGTTGTCTCTTACTCTTTGCGTCCTTACACATTTAATATTTTATGGTTGTCTTTGTGCCTTGACCCAATTCGTATTATAAGGTGAGGATGTGCATGCATAATAATCCTTAGTTATGACTATGAGATGAGGACTTAAAGGGAAGAGGATGTAAATACAAGTAATTTTTATATGTATTTTGGTGGCGCTGAGGACAAATGTTTGGAAGGGCGGAGGGAGATCACATCACGATCATGCCACCCATCAAATTGAAGACTATTCTTGAGCCAACAATTGTTCTTTTTTTTTGTTATTAATAACCATTGTTTTTCCATATCGTGTGCCCAATGACACCTCTCTATAGCAATACATAAATCGACCTCTGCACAGTTTGTGATCCTAGCTACATGTCATTATTTGTATTTGCATGACATTGGATGTTATTTATCATTGTCGTGGGTCCATGATATTCATGCAAAAAATGAAGTCTTGTAGAGGAGGACTCATCAAACCGACCTTTTGAATTTTAGTTTGATGAAAAATGAGTGGACATTGGTAGCGAGGTTCACATAGATAGTAGGAACAAAGTTTTGAGCTTGTTCGGGCCTAGTAGTAGACTATTAGTTCTTCTTGTTATTATAGTCGTAGTTTTTGACACATCGTCACACTTTAGATTGAAGCCCCAAGTGACTCGAGAATCAAAGTCGCAACTCGATGGCTAGTGCCTCGTGGTCATCAATGATTACTGGTCATCTTACACAACTAAGCACTCAGTGCAAGACATGAGTAAGTGAGTGTGATTATAATTGATCATATTTCCAATATTTTGAATGATGAGTTGAACTTTATAGCATAGGAATTTCAACATCTTGAGAAATTTATATGGATGGGTAATTTCAAATGTTGCCCTTCTTTTAAAATGTTGATATAAATTATGTCCTTGTTAATTAGAAGGGTAAAATTCAGATTTTAAATTTTTTTGAAGGGCAATTTTAACGTTACACTTTTGAGAAGGGCTAGGAAGGGTTCAATTTTGAACGCTGCGGAGTCGAGTGCATGTGAAGGCAATATGACATCATTGAGATAGGACCATTGACTATAAATTATCCGTGACGAGTCAAATCATTGTAACAAATGACCCCAATCATTTTGACAAATACATATATAATTATTTAAATATTTCAAAGAAACTAATGTGGTTGGACCATGTGGGTTTATCCATCCACCCCTCGATGTCATATCATATCATAGACTCAAGACTTTTGTTGCATTTCTTGGAACAAGTCACCACTCACTCTAAAGCGTTATTTTACCCGATAAAGAAAAAGCATATACCACCTAAACGGGTTTCATGATTCAAAGGCCAATATGGCATACAACCATTTATTGATTTGAAATACCATTATTGCTATTTATGCATAGGCTAAGAAGACAACGTGCTATGTAACCGAATAATCATTGCAACATGAAGTATAACGCTGGAAAGATACTATATATATATATATATATATATGGGAAAGAGAACTAGGGAGGATATAGGTGTATACACTTTTCAATAATTTGGATCATTGTAAACCGTTCTCGCTATGTAGTACCACCTGTCCACCATGATGTTTGATTCTTTTGAAACCACTTTTGTGAAAAGATGTAATCACTTTATAATCAAAGATGTATTTAATAATAGTATCGTCTTTTCACTTACAGCCATCCTACGCATTTAGGACGGCAAGAGCTATCCATTGAGCTGCAGAGCATTTAATGTTGTTGCCGCAAGTTTGATGATCCTTGGGTCTCGAGCAGCTCAAGATCCAACGACCATCAAGCTTGTTGCAGCGACATTAAATGCTCTGCAGCTCAATAGATAGCTCTTGCCATTTAGGACTGCTCTTTTTGGAACCACACTACGGTTTGACACTAACAACATTGTCAATTAAAAGTTGAAAACTTTTTAAAGACAACGCTGCTTTATTTTATTTATTAGACATATCTTTGCTCTCAATTTGAAAGTCTTACTTTTAAATTGTATATTAGAGTTTGATAGAGATCAGCACCAGAATCCAGATTACATTCATTCATAATTCATATATTCATAGTGGCTCAACAAGAGCATACATGTCACTTATAAGAATTGAACATGGGTGGGGAGGATAACATTCATTCCTCCTAACCACTATTAGAGTGTAGTTTTATGTTAATGCTTATTGACATGTATTGTTATTATTGCATCGAAGAGGTGTATTATATAGCCTAGCAGGAGAGAGATGTGTAACTTCTTTCTTGCTCATCTTAGATTTGACACGTCTCTTTTATAAAAAATAATAAAATATATTAAAAATAACTTGTTGACTTAAATTAAATTTAAATTATTTAGAACTGCATATATATAAAATAACATAAATTAGATAAACTAAAACCATAAAAATTAGATTACACATTTCCACTTTAAAAAAGGTTTACACCTTGAGAGATTTGATCCCTCTGGGTGCTTGGTAGATTCCCTTTTAGATGGATCTATGCTAGTAAATAGTTAAGAGTGATCATATTGTCATAATAAGCAAGGTTTCTTATCTTTGGAGTTTAAAGCTTAAAAGATAATATATTTCATGATTTGCATGAGGCTTTATAGTGTATGTGTGACGGAAGTGGTTAGTATATTTATGTTGAATCTTGGATTAGTATAGTATATTGCACTTTAATGAAGTAGATCTTTTTTATACCTATGAGATTTAAAGGGGTGAAGGAAATTTTATGAAATCGTGACAAAGATTAGAAGAATGATTTGATTTCTTTTGGTGATGTTAAATAGATTGTAGTCTTTAATGATAGGAAGTTGACTACGAAATATATCTTCAAGCTGTATGTAAGTGGGGTTAGTTTGTCCAAGAAAAGGGCAAGCCACAATGGCATTGTTGAGAATTAAGGTGGAGTACATGGTTGCAAATCAGACATTCAAGGACGCAATGCGATTTCAAAAAGTTATTTAGTGATTGAAATCTCAAGAAAAGAGATGGCAATGACAACTTGTGATATTCAAAATGTTATCACAATTTTGAGAAACACGAAGTATCACTCTAGGAAGCAACACACTAATAGTGCTTCATTCAACATATATATGTTTGTAATATTGTGATATGGGTCAAAGTGTTGTGAACTCTAGGGTGATAATGGATAAACAAGACTAGTTATGCTTGAAATAGGTGTGAGAAGGAATCAAAAGTTGGCTACAAATCACCAAGTCTCAAATTGTTTGAAATGAATGTGAAATCATTAAGCTTTAACAATGAACACCAAGTTAATATGAAAGACAGTGAGTCATTGGACTGAAGCAAAATTCAATCTATTAAGGTCGTCGACCCTTTTCAACCACAATTAGCTGCCAATACTATGATATTCCTTAACACTTAAGTGACGGCCATTTTAAGGCCTTTGTATACACACTAATATGTAAAGCGTCAATATTTCAAGTTTCTTTGTTCAACTTTAAACATAATACCATCTTTCTCATATAAAGTGAGCAACAGCCTAAAAATAAATAACATTCTTCAATGTACTATTCATCCTCAAACAAAACTTAGAGAGCACATATTGAGCTCAAGTTCTTAGCTCAGCTCAATATGTAGAAAACACATTAGGAATCTGCAATATCACTAGCTGATCTGATCATCATCCTGACCATCTTCAGCCATTATACCAAATAAAAGGGCATTGGCTTCCCATTTTAATCGGCATTTCAGGCATCATAACAAGAAGAAGAGCATATGCCTACCTCCCTTCAAATTTGCTTCAAACTCTTTTTGGCCTTCCAGATGTCTCTGCCATTAACTGCAGGTAGAAGCTTTTGGGTTCCATCCTTGTACAGGGGATTGAACTTTACAACTTGTGTTACTATGCACACAACAAAGCTCATCCCAAGTCTATGTGCCTCAGAAAAGGGCACCCATCCCATCCCTTCAATTTTTCTCCGAACAACAGAGAGATATTTTTATATCATCTGTGGCAGAATGTTTTCCCAGAGCTCCTCTTGTACAAACAATACAACATTATAACAGAGCTCTATATCCTGTACAGTTTTATGCCTCTGATCTTATGAAGTAGCAGCTGTACCGGTTAAGAAAATTTTCTACCGTAAGAACTAAGAAATAGCACTCCGAAAATATGGTACAGAAACAGGAAATGATTCCATTCGTTCATCCATCAAAATCTGTTGGTAACGGCATTCCACGCTGCAGAATGCTTTGTCACCTCTGCATAATCAGCAAGCAGGGAATGAGACTAGCTCTTCAGAATTGGAAAATTTAATCAATTCAATGTGGTTTTCAACCATTAAAAGCAATCTCTAACAAAAAAGCCATGGTATGATTATAATTATAATTTATAACAGACCTGTACATGTAGATGTCCTTCCCATGGTTCAATTGCCGATTGCAGAGATAGCATGCGCTGAGAAAATGTTCAACAGGAAAAACTAGAACATTGGAATTGCTCCGAGGAGGCGATACGACACCCCACAGTCCATGCTCATGTTGTTTTTTAACATGGTATTGCACAGTTTCACACTCCACGCCGCAATGAGTATATATGTGTTTTGTGGTCAATTTTGGTGCATGGGATGTAACACAAGTATAGCTCTCTGAATGCTCCATTCCAGTCTGAGACTGAGAGGTGGAATTTGCAAATCCATGTGGAGAACCAATCGGTATTGTCTCACTTTGCTGCTTGGTGGAATTCAACTGGGAATCTAAGCTGTTTTCATGCCAAGCAGAGATCCCAACTTCAGAAAATGGCTCGATATCCAGTGGGGAAGTTGGGCTTTTGGCCTCCTCTGAATCTGAGGACCCCTTTGGATTGAAACCTATGAAGATCCAAGAAGCATTGGAGTCTCTTTTGGCTGATGAATCCGATGGGTAATCAGGCATCAGATGAAGCATCATGCCTTCTCTCCTCTCCGCTTTTCCCTGATGCTACTGAGGATTCTCTGATGTTCAACCCTTGTTCTTAAACTTGCTCAGCACACTCTCCTCAATTGAAAAAATAAACAATCTGCCCCCAAAACTAGCGCAGAAACTCCAATTCTTCCTCCCTAAACAAAAAATAATCACTGAAGCCTCTAAAACATCCTCCTAGTGATACAAATCGCATTCTTCAATATAGCAGGACTCTTCTCTGAGATTTGTGATTCATGAAACACAACTTTTGCCCTATTTTAACAGCAGCACCCCTCCTACAATGTCAGACAAATCAGCTGCCTGGTCCTCTGCGCAAGGAGAAAAACACCCACTAACATACAGCAAGAATCTTGCTGAATCTGGAGCTACCCAAATGCAGTAAACCTGGTAAGAAGAACACCCACATACCCAAATTTATAATTCCAATTACCTAAACTCTTTGAAGGCACAGATTTAACAGCAACAATAGCAAAAAAATATAATAACGACAATAATATGGTTACTTGCTCCAATATGTACAAATCAATTGTTCACCTACTTCTAAGTTATGATGATATAGACAGGATATATTCCACTAACTCCCCTGCCACTGACGTTATGGAACCACGGTTGTTAGCCTGAATCATGATCCAAATTATTAAATCCAAATAATTCGGGGCTGACGTCAAAGGGCATGCGCGTGCCGCGAAATTATCCGAGAAGTGTACGTGAGTTTTATCCATATTTTCATCTGGTCAGCGAACTTCGAATGATTAAGTTGGGAAGGCCATGGTGGCCCCACCGTGACGTGCACTTCGAATGATTAAATTTGGGGAGGCCATGGTGGCCTCACCGTGGCGTGTTAGCAGATGACATTGATGTTTCGGCCCATCTTGTCTTAGAGTAAGTTACATCGGTAGAAAAAAAGGGTGAAACATACTTAGTCTGCTGCAAAGCATTTAATGCGTCTGTAGCAAGCATCTCAATCTTTGGATCTTAAATAATTTTAATCCAAGAGTTAAGAAGCCTACTGCAGTAACATTGAATGCTCTGCAGCAAGCTGAGTATATTTCGCCCCCAAAAAAGATTTTCCTGATGTTTCAGTCTATTGGAGAAATAGCACATACATAATAATCAATCTGAATTATTCAAATCTTGGTCACAATTCATGTATGGAAGCTTACTGTTTTTGTTCACAGTTCATGTATGGAAACTTACTTTTCTGTAATGGATTTAAATAATTTAAGAGAAGTTTATTATAAAATGAGATAATTCTTAAAATCATTGAAATTTAATTTTTATTTTTATATATTGAATATAGATTCCAATAATTTGAGAGAAGTTTATTAAAATCTAGATAATGGTAAATAATATTATACTATTAATTTAAAACATAACTCTACAGGCAATCTCAAGACGTTTACCAATATGGTGTTCCATTTGAATACCAAATATTGCAGAGGGTTCCACGTGAGCGATAATATCTCCTAGTTTAGCATGATCGTCTGTGATGATTATCTCATATATAAAAAATATATTAATATAATATTAATTAAAGAGGAATATAAGAAAAGTAAACATAAAAAACAAATCCACAGTGAGAAAATGATGAGTAGCTTGTATTTATGGCTAACCTTAATAATGTCATCATTAATGATTTCCTCCCAAAACAACTTATTAAAAAAACATTTTAAAAAGGCAAAACATTTAAACTGAACATAAAAGTCTTCATTGTCTCCTTTGTACTCTTAAGGTTAGGAGCTTATTAATGTGAATCTAAATCTTATGACATTGTAATATTGATAGGTAATATGTTTGATTGTGCCTTGGTGGTTGGGATAGCATGTTGTTGTAGTAGCTAATTTTGTAGCAAACAAACTCTTTCTTTTAGTTATAAATATGATAAAAAATTTGCATAAATTTTAGGTATGAACAAAGTTTTACCTCAATCCATGATCTATGTTGGTAAAGAAATGCTTTTAAAGATTTTGTCAAATTTTGAATCCAATTATATAGTAAAAAAATCAATTAAAGTTCAAAATTTTTGATGGCCACAAGATTAGATGACTCCTTATGTTGTTATCTAGATAGTCTAGGTTCAAAGCTTGACATGGGTAACATACCCATATGCCTTTATTGGCCATTGGTGCATTCTTGTATCCAAATGAATAAACAAAATTCATATGCAAATGCAAATGATAGTGAAAATAACTATGAATATTTTGAATTCATTCATTAACATATTGCAAATACAAAGCATTTCAAAGATAGACAATCATGAACATTTACATGTAAATGAAGGAAAGTCCACTAGAGCAGTTGTGAAGGAGCAATTCACCCCTTAGCCATAGGAATCAACTTTGGATTCCATCTCATGAATATGTAAATGAAAAACATTAAAATAAGAGAATGAAAAATGATGATGGTAGTGGAGTGCTCCTAATTCATATAGGAAGGTAAGGATTCTCTATGAACAATAGTATTGCTCAAGAGTTTTCATAAGACAAGTGCGTCATTCCCCAAGGAAACATCCAAAGGACCACCTATGTTAAATATTGATGGCAAACGCTTGTAGAGAAGATGGACAAGGAAGGTTTATTACAAAGGACAAATTTCAAGTTATATCACCCATGCACCCCCTTTCATTTTTCCATAGTGTTGTATCATGGTCCCTTTGTTGCTTCCCAAGCAACATTTTTGGTGGATATTACATTATTATGGACATCGTTTTCATGGTTTTAGATACATAAGAACACTTTGGAAACCATATAAACTACACCATGATCCTATCTCACCATGGGAACTCACATGCATTCCCTAGTTAGGCCTTGTCATAAAGCTCTACATTAGGAATATTTACATTTATGACCATTTAGCTAGGCCCACATGGCTTGATCCCTGTCACATAACATTATCATCTAAATAATAAATTATTTAAATTATTATAATTAAGGGGTCAAATTGGCATATTGTAGTGGGTGTAGAGTTATTGTGTATGTGAGGGAAGATGTATGACCTCCTAGAGTTGGTTTCCCTCCATAACCAAAAACACTTAACACATGTCCAACAAGTTAAATTGGTCTAAGGAAATGTTAATAAGATATCTTACTTGTGTTTTTAATAGTAAGAGTATGGAATTTTAAGGAGGGGGTATTTTAAGTGTTAATTAAATAATTTTATGTTTGTAGTGTTTTTTAGTCTCTCTCTCTCTCTCTCTCTCTCACTCTCTCTCTCTCTCTATATATATATAATTTAGAGACTTAATTTCACCACGTCAAAAAATTCAAGTTCACCAATTCTAAATTATGATTTATGAAGTTTTTTCGTTCTTTGAGTCAATCCAAAACACATAAATTGCAAGTTCAATGATCACTATCTAAAAATCAAAGACTTTTAATCTGGTGATTGTTGGTGAAAATTGAGTGTTTTAGTTACTTTTCAAACCACGATGACAATGTCAATGTTAATATTTAAGTTTTGAAGTTTCATCTAATATTTGGGTTGTTATCAAAGAGCAAAGAAGTAAAATCATGGATTGCAATAATTAAATGATCGAGATCTTTGTCCATGTTCTTTAAAATGATTTCGTATGGACTTTTTAAGCCACAATGAATTATGTAAGTTTTTAATTGTAACCTTGGATGATCAAGACCTTTATTCATACTCCTTGTAACAACTTGGGTTGTTATCAAAGAGCAGCGGGGGAAAACCGCGGGTTTCACTAACATTAAATGACCAAGGTGTTTGCTCGTGTTTTTTTATAATGAATTGTTATGGAATTTCCATGCCACAATGAGTGATGAATGAATGCTCCTGGTAACAACTTGATGTGGACTTTTCAAGCCACATTGAGAATGTTAGTAGACTGACATTTATAATTCAAGGTTGCACTTTATGTAATAATTAAGTCAGGTTATTTTTAAGGGAAACGAGGGACCATGAATTTGAGTTATTATCAAATGAGCAAAGGAGGAAAACCATAGATTTCTTTGAACCTTTAATCTTTGAGCTCTTTGTCCATCTTTATTAAAATTATTGATTTGGACCTTTTAAGCCACAATGAATGATGTTTGTTTTTAATTGAAACCTTGGATGATCAAAATATTTTCTCATGCTTCTTGTAAGAATTTGATGTGGACTTTTTAAGCTACAGCAAGAATGTGAGTGGGATGACATTTGTATTTTAAGGTTGTACTTTATGTAATAATTAGGTTATAATTAAGAGTGACAATGGATCAAGGCCATGAATTTATCACAACATTGGATTGTCAAAGTATTTGACCATATCGTGGTATGAGCCTTTCAAGTTAGAATGAAATTGGACGTCTCAAAAGTTATGTTTCAACCCCATACTCATCTAATATTTGGGTTATTATAAAGAGGCTATGATGAACACTATCGATTATTTGTAATTATAGATTACCAAGATCTTTTTCCATGTTTTTCATCATGGCTTGGTGTGGACTTATCAAGCTACAATCATAATCTAGGTGTTGGCATTTATGTTTTAGAACCAGAATTCATCCAATATTTAGGTTATTATGAAGAATAAGGAATTCAAAGGTCATGGATTTTCATAATCTTAAATTATTAAAGTTTTTTTCCATGCAACAACTGGTGTGGAGCTCTGAGAACAATAATAATATTGTGGACATCAACTTTTCTGTTTTTAACCTATATGCCATTTAATATTTTGATTTTCATTTAAACATAGATGAATCAAGAGCATGATATTTACCTAAAACCCTTTTATGAATCTCTATATCCCATGCTAACCCATGCCCTTTAGCATGGACGGTTCATGAGTAAAATTAAACTCTAAAACCATAATGCCCTTTAGCATGGATGTTTCATAAGTATGGTCGACTTTAGAAAAAACCATAATGAATAAGTAAGATCAAACACTAAAACCATAATGAAAATGTGAGTGTGTACTTTTATGTTTGTAACCCATAATTCATATAATATTTGAGTTAAAAATAAGTGCTCATGGTTTAAGACCATGTTTTTAACTAGCCCGCTTAAGAAGGTCTCTGTCTTGTGTTTTTTATAATGATTTAAAGTTGGTATGGACCAATTAAACTAAATAGACTTGGAAGATTTATATAGCCCTTTTTATTAGGTCCCTGTCTTGTGTTTTTTATAATGATCTATTAGGTCTTTGTCTTGTGTTTTTTATAATGATCTAAAGTTGGTATAGATTCATTAAACCAAATAAATTTGGAAGATTTATAAACTTTTTATTTTGTAAATTATTTTTTCTTTTCAAAAATTGAGTTATTAATTTAATAATAAGATACAGAATTTATATACATTGTAGTTCATATTAATAAAATGAATTACAATTTTTTTCAATAGAAAAAAATAATAATAATTAAGTTAACAATTCACACAACTCATCATGATCATTGGAAACAAGGTCCTAAACAATGATAAAAAATACTCATCCATAAGTTACTAAAGGCCATCATTTGAGTGCTAAAAAACTTTGATTCCTCTTTAACAAAAATCAAATCCAAATTACAAAACTACGTGTCACTTATTGTGGACATTAACAACCAATTATGTTTCGCATTTTCATTTTTCATGAACTAATTAACATTTGTATCTAATTTTAAAATTATTTGATTTACTTTTAATTAAATATAAAATTATATTATTAATGAAAATCAAATATCAAATATATTATTTGTTTTGTGTTAATAATCAAAATAAAATAAATATTATGTATAAAATAAGATATTCTTGTTGTCTATGCTTACGGGTACAAGCTACAGAAAAACTGAAACATGAGCATCTAGTCCCAATCTTGACCCACTTTAAAAGGAAGAGATAAAATTGCTTTTTATTTTTTTTAGGGGTGATGTCGCCCCCACCCCACCACTTATTATAATGGATACATGCCGTTGTTCCCTAAGGCAATGGCCCGTGGGTTATTAACACACCGTCCCTTCCTAATACAACAAGTCCTTAGTCAAATCATTGAATTGGGACCATTGAATATAACTAATCCATGCCTAGTCAAATCATTGTAACACATGACTCACTCTCTTTTCATTTTGACAAATTCGCATACAATTATATATTTAAATGTTGGGAAGATTTTAATGTGGTCGGACCCGCCATGTGGGTTGATCCATTCACCTCTCAATGTCGTATCATAAACTTGTGACTTTTGTTGCATCCTTTGGAGCAAGTCACGGTTTCTTCTCTTGGGTCTCTTTTGGAATCCTGGTCTAGAAACAATCTTCTTTAATCCTCTCTAGGATTATATTTTTTTTTTGTATTTTGGTGTATTTGGAAAGCTAGCTACAGGGCCATTTTTGAAGATTCCAAATCTTCTCAAGGGTTTTTTATCAACGTGATAAATCTTTTTATTCAAAGATTTCCAGTTCCAGAGAGGAAAACTAAACCCAGGATTATTGGGTTTGCCCCTGTTTTGATTTATCCGATGGGGTTCTTTGATTGTGCAGCTGCAGCTGGGAAGGGGGGGCTGGATTTTTTATTGCTATCAGCAATGTCCACTCCTTTCACATTAAATTGGGGTATGGTTCGAGCACCAACACCAAAGCTAAACTCTTGGCATTGTGGGCTCTCCTGTATTGGGCAAATTTTATGGGGCTCCCTTCTCTGCACATCTTTGGAGATTCATCAGTTATTATCAACTGGGCCATGGGCAAGGCAACTTTGACTTGCCTGGTTCTCGATAACTGGTGTGAGACCATTAGACAAATGATGCCAAATTTCCTCACCCTAGACTGTCAGCAAGTATACAGAGAGCACAATCAGACTGCGGATGGCTTCTCCAAAGAGGCCCTGGATATGGAATCAGGCCTTTGTCATATATCTGAGTTTTATGACGATTTTGTCATTCAGTATGGAGATTTCAAACTCTTTTGAGTTTTTTATTTTAGTATCGGAGCAAGGACCCTTCCCACTTTTTGGTATTTTTTTTGGAGCATATCTTGGGCTCCTCTCCGCGGTCTTTGATGATGGTCCTCTCTGGAGGAGTCATCTGGATTCCCTTTGTGCTCTTTGGATAGATGTCTGATTGTCTTCTTGGAGAACTTTATGTTCTCACTCATTGTATGTTGAATATAGACCTTTATGGTCTGACCATTTTCTTCTTGTCGGTTCAGAACAACACTACATCACCTGCTGATATCTATATTGGTCTTCACTCCAGTTATGGATTATGCCCTTTGATTCATTATGAATACCAAGAACAAGATTTTTTCTTTTGAAAAAAAAAAGTCACCACATGTCCACTCTTAAAGCTTTATATTTTCTATATTTAAAAAAAAAAGCAAATGCAACATAAACTAGTTTCATAATTTAAAATTCATTAAAATTCTCTCAAACACCTATACCATAATTTCATACAGTCATTTAATATATCTTAAGTAGAGGGCTATCCAGTTTACGTACAGTGAATTTTGTATGAGTTACTGAGATGGCTCTGATGGAGGGTTTGGCCCTGCTCATCCAGCGGGTTCGAACATGGGAAGCTGCATCCCGGTGACTTCCCTGCGGGCATGTCCTGGATCCTTTGTCTTTTGCCTGGGCTCATACATTACCTGCGTGCTGGTACTCGTTTGTTTTGGCCTCCCCGCTGCCTTCACTTTCCTCTGTCATTTAGGGTCTTCGGGGGCTTCCTGGTCTCGCTGGGTTGGTGGCGCACTCGGATATGACAAACTTGGAGTTCCTCCCCTCACCAGGTAGACTAGTACCAACCAAGAGAAAAAAGTGGGAAGAATTTCATTTGGGTTTATCTGTTGTTTCTGTGTCGGGGTTTATGTTTTTCTGGGTTACCAACCTTGCATAGTTTCAACGTCGCCTCTGCACTTGATTTCTTTCTGTTTCCCCCGTCAGCACATGTCGGGTTGACTTTGTTTCCGAGGTACAGGGGTTTTGGTCTGTCTCTTCTCCGATTTTCGGGGGTTTATTCCCGGTCCATGACCTTTGTCAGTTAACCCATTATTCCTTTGGGTTTATCGGATTGGTGGTTTTTCCCGTGAATCGTTCTGTGCAACCCTTCCTGTCGGGTCTGCGGGGAATATTGCTCCTTCTTGTTCTCGGTTTTGGGTCTTCATGTGGGTATTCTATTTGCTCCTGGGTACTCGATGGTCGTCTTTTCTATTAGTAGGTTTTGGGTTTTCTGTTGCCCCACATTCCAGCTCTTTCGAGTTGACTTGTGGGTGGTGTACCTCATGGCTGACAATGGTGTTACGATTCGCTTTTGTCGTAAAAGACATTCTAAAGGCATAAAAACCCACGAGGATAAATTTCATTATGTCCTCGGCCACGATGTTTTTATGGACAGAGTTTCTTCGCTTTGTCTGGTGGGTAGACTGGAATATTGTAGAATGGGGAAACAAGCTCGGGTGGACTGGGAAAATGAACATTGGAAACCTCTATTGATGTATATCCCCACTATTATCCTGCCTTCAAATGGGTGTTTTGTATTTGTCTTTCTTGAGGCACAACATGCCTCGCTCATTCTGGAATCCATTTGGCGTATGGGCTCCGGTTCTCTAGTACTTGGTCGCTGGCATACACACTTCGACCCTTTTCGAGAACGGGTCACGAAGCGTCATTTGTGGGTTCTTTTACCTCAGCTTCCGTTCCCCCTCTGGAACAAGTCTATTCTTGAGGGTATTGCTAATACGGTGGGTCGTTTTGTCACTGTGGATGAATATTTTCACCTTTCCTTCGATAAGCGACTGGTTTGAGTGCTGGTGGAAATGGACGTCTCTAAAGGGTTACCTGCCGAAGTGGAGATTCTTTGTAAGGAATGCCTCTTGGTTCAGAATCTTGACTACCTGCATGTGTCGTTTCGTTGTAGCATATGCCATGAAACCGGCCATCTTCGGAGAACGTGTTCGTGCCTGAAGAACGAGCACTCTTGCACTAGCTCGGATGGTACTCTCGATACTCATGATCCGACTCCTCTATCGGCTCTAGAGCATCCCAAGACGGGTATTTACTCACAGCATCTCTCTCTTTTTGATGATGTTTCTGATTCCTTTCTTGAGGCTGTTGATGGGTTAGTTTATCCTCCTGTCGTGGCCGGTCCCTCGATATTTGCTAAGGCTGAAAGCTCTCCCCTACCCCCCTCTGATGTTCCTTCTTCACCTTTACATGATTGCACTCAGCAGCCATTACTTGTGGCTATTCCTTCCTTGTCCTCTCTTGAGGAGTTCCCCCCTCTCACATCCACTTCCACCCCTCCCTCGAAACCACTCTCTCCACAAAGTCCTGTTTCTTCACCTTCCTTCTCTGACCCTTCACTTCAAAGATCACTGTCCATCTTTTCGGCCTCAACACCTACTTCCCCATCCATGCTTCACCTGAACTCAATTCGTTTTGCAAATGTAACTGTCAGGAAAAAGAAAAAGGATAAGCAGGATTTATCTGAGACTCTGTCCTCTGCCTCACCACCTTATGTTCCTCTCTCGACTCGCTTAAAAGATGTGGCCAGGGGGAACCCTCATCGGGGACTTAGAGCATCATCACCCCTCCTGTCCATTCCCTTATGAAAATCCTCTCACTCAATGTTAGAGGTCTTGGAGGCAAGACCAAACAACTCAGCCTCCGCTCCCTTTTCCACTCAATCCAACCTGATATGATACTACTCCAGGAAACTATGTGCAGTACTTATCCTGCACTCCTTGCCTTCTCTAAGCTTTTACCCAATTGGTAATTTTGCACCACCTGTGCTTCTAGCCTCTCGGGGGGGTTACTAACGGCCTGGAACCCTCGTGGGGTTAGATGTCATGCCTTTGAGACCATAGCTGGAATTCTTGTTAAAGCGGACTTTCGTGGAATGAATGCTCCTCTAGTTGTTATAAATTGCTACGGTCCTTACAGAAACATAGAACTTTATTGGGATAAAGTCCTTCGGGGGGGCCTTCTTAGTGCACCTAATTTGATCTTGGGTGGGGACCTCAACTTGACCTTGAATGCTGCTGAGACCTAGGGTAAAAAGGCCATCCTGGATCCACTTGCCCCCCATTTTAAATGCCTTTTTCGATTCTGCAGGTCTTTTGGACATTGCACCAATATTTTCTGGGCCCACATGGAGAAATGGAAGGATTGGTGATGATGGTATCAGCAAAAGATTAGATTGTTTCTTACTCTCATTTGCCCTGATCCCCTCCCTCAAGGTCCATCGTACCTGGATTCATCATGCTGACTTATCCGATCACTAGCCGATCTGTTTAGAATGGGATAAATCGGTGGTTTCTTGCAATTATCCCTATAAGTTTAATCGATCTTGGCTCTCTAATCCAGACTTCAAACTCTGGGTTATAAAAAGATGGTCGGAGCTTGACCCTCATTACTCTCTTAACTGTTTGGACAACCTCACTCATAAGCTACGTTCTCTGAAGAGGCCCAAAAGCTTGGACTTGTGAGAAGTAAAATTCTATGAAATCTGATGCTATGAGGTTGGAAAAGAACATCGAAACCCTCCTCTCAGGTTCATTTTCAGGTATTTTCACACATGATGTTCAGCTCGCCCTAACTCAGCTTAGATCACAAAAGAAGAAGTTGCAGGAACATCTCTTGCTTACCTGGCAACTCAAGAGCCGGACTAATTGGGCCATGTATGGTGACTCCAATACCAAATTCTTCCATGCTATTGCCTCTGGTAGAAGGAATCATAACATTATCTGGTCTTTAGATGATGAGGAGGGCCACTGTATTCAGGCTGAGCATGCTCTTAAGGAGATGGGTAAAAGATATTTTGCCCAGATATTCAGTGATGACAATCAAACTTGCTTGCTGACCCAGCTCCAGGTGGTCTCACTTTACCCATCTATGGTCTCTCAAGTTACTGCACCCAACCTCATTGCTCCTGTCACACTGTCTGAGATTGAAAGTGCTTTAAAATCATTCAAGAAGGATAGAATCCCAGGCCTTGATGGCAGGCCTGTTGAATTTTACTTACACTTCTTTGAGTTGCTGGGCAATGATTTATCACATGCTATCGAATGTGCTAGAACTTCTGGGAACATTACCCCCTCACTGAACTCCACATTCATTTCCCTGATTCCTAAAAAAGACAAACCCACTACCTTTGCCGACTTTAGACCCATCTCCTTGTGCAATTTACTGTACAAGTTAATTGCTAAGGTGATTGATGTCAAACTTAAGCCTTTTCTGGACTCTCACATCTCCAGAGAGCAGTATGGGTTCCTTAAAAATCGTCAGATTGTGGAACCTATAGGTATTACCCAGGAAACCCTACACTCTGTCAAGACCAATAATACATGTGCTGTCATCCTCAAACTGGATTTGGTGAAGGCTTTTGACAGAGTTAATTGGTCCTATATTAGACTCATTCTGATACATATTGGAGTACCCCTTCTTGGGGTCAATTGGATTATGGAATGTATATCTTCAGCAAACTTTGCAGTTCTGGTAAATGGCATCCCTTCCCAGTTCTTTGTTGCTTCTCGGGGAATTAGACAAGGCTACCCATTGTCACCTCTTCTCTTTATTCTCGTTATAGAAGGTCTTAGTCTCTTGATCTCAGATGCTAGGGAGAATGGTCTCATCAGAGGAATTAAAATCTCCTCTACCCTAGCCCTCACTCATCTTCTTTTTGTCGATGACGTGATATTACTTGGCTCTGGCACCCTACTTGAATGGATTGCTTTTGATGTTATTCTTAGTACATTTTGTAAGGCCTCAGGGATGAGCATTAGTGTTGATAAATCATGCTTCCTCTACAATAATGTGGATTTGGCTATATTGGGTGATATTGGAAGGGTTATTCCATATAAAATGGAACCAATTGTCATAGGTTTCAAATACCTTGGTTATTATCTTAAACCATTGGGATATATAGTCACCGACTGGTATTGGTTGGTGCAAAAGTATGAAAACAGAATACTTAAATGGTCGCATAAGCTTCTTTCATTGGGAGGCCGACTGATACTTGTTCGAGTTGTTCTGTCTAGCCTCCCTGTATACTGGTTTGGTCTGGCTCCCATACCTGTTTCTATCCTTAATAGGCTTAGAAGTATCACCTTCACCTTCTTATGGGGCTCTTCTGGGAATAAACACATGTATCATTTAACTCATTGGCAACAACTATCCTGGCCGAAGGAGTATGGTGGATGGGGCATAAACAATTTACATTGGTTTAATGTTGCTTTGAGATCAAAAAATTTCTGGATGGTACTTCATAGTGATGGACTATGGCACAATGTTCTTATGGCAAAGTATTTAAAGAACCACATGGTGGTGTCATGGCTCAGAGGTAAAAACTTTTATTACATAGGAGGTTCTATTTTCTGGAAAGGCTTCCTGCAAATTCTTCTCTGGCTGGGAAGATGCTTATCATGTCATGTTGGGAATGGATAGGATGTCTTATTAGGCATTGACCCTATCGTTGGAGTTCAAACTCCTTTTATGCTACCTATGGGGCTCAGGGAATATTTAGAGGACTTGGATATCTCTTCTCTTACTCAGGCACGTAATATTTTTCCAGGATCAAACAATTACTGGTACACAGCTGAAGACTTAGACATTGTGGGGGATTGGAAACATGCCTGGGATAATTATACGAGAGGATTGGAGATGGGAAGGATTAGGCTCAATTCCTCTCCCGATACTCTCATATGGGATTATGACAGAAATTTCAGTACATCCTCAACAAAGCTTGTATATGAATTTATTATTCAATCCTCTCATCCATTAGCGGGCAGCAATCTACAAGCTCTCATTTGGTCTGGTACTCTTCCCACCAAAATAAGCTGTTTTCTATGGCTGGTACTGGAAAATAAGATTTTAACGTGGGACAACCTCCAGAGAAAAGGATGGATTGGTCCCGGCATGTGTGCTCTCTGTAATGCACATGAAGACTGTGCTCAGCATATTTTCTCTTGTTGCACTGTATGGAATGAGGTTATCAGTCATCTCAGTGGAAAATATCATTTCACTCCCCCACAGCCGAATGATAGTCTCCTTAACTATATGAAGAACTGGACTGACAGGTTCTCCAAGTATTCAGTCTATTGTTATCTCTTGTTCTTCACTATGTGGACTATATGGAAATCAAGGAATGCATACATTTTTGAAGGAAAAATGCTTACTGTCTTGAACATTATTTTCTAGATTAAAAATTTATCACAATTGTATTAGGCTCCTTGTAGAAAGGCAAATAGGATTCGAGTCATAGACTCAGGTCCAAAACTTGTATATCCCTATGGTTATTTTGATGGAGCATCAGTAAAAAATAATGGAGGTGTAGGCATCTGTATTTACTTGAATAAGACTCACTCCTTCGAGTTTGCTCTGGGGGAAGGAACATGTACCAATACAAAAGATGAGCTGATAGGTCTTTGGGAACTTTTTCATATAGCCTAGGAGATGGGTATCCCCAGACTTAACATTTTTGGGGACTCTTTAGTCATTATTAACTGGGTTAAGGGTACTACTGCCTTTTCTCCACCCAATCTCAATCCCTGGTGCAGAGATATCAGAAAACTATGCTCTAGTTTCCTTAACTTGTCCTTCAGTCATATCTATCATGAACATAATAAGAAAGCAGACAGTCTATCGAAGAATGCCCTAACTTTGGCTCCCGGTACATGTATCTTTACTGAACTTTTTGATGACCTTTCGGTCACTCATGACAATATAATGTTCTTTTGAGCTTGGTGCTGGAGCTTGTACTCCATTTTCTTTGCGCCTATTTTTTGATTTGGGAGTGGGCACATTTTGACAGCAGCTCTGCTTCTTATATGTTCACAGTAGAGATGGGTTTTGAGGGATAGGTTTCTTATTGTTATTGTTGATTGGATGATGTATTGTAGTGCCATTGTTGGGTATGTTCCTGCTTCTCCCCCTGGGTAGCTTGTTGTGTTGAGTCTTATTATCAGTATATTGTTTTCAGATACTCTCTCTATGATCTTTTATGTTTGTAACCCTCACTCAAGGATGGCACATCAGATGCCCTTTGATTCATATTATGAATATCAAGGACAAGATTTTTTCCTTTTGAAAAAAATTTCATACAGTCATTTCTTGATTTGAAATATCATTATTGTTACAAGAAAGGTATGTATTATGTAACGGAATAATCATTTAAAAAAAAATGTCATTCAAAGATTGAATTAAAAAGTACAACCTACAACTATTTAGCTTAACATGTTGAAAATCACTTATAAAAAAACCATCGTACAACATCTCATCCCTCCGGGATATTATATACAAAAATACTTATCAAACAAAAAAGAGCATTAAAGCTCCACTAAAGACTCTATATATATATATATATATATATATATCAAACAAAAAAGAGCATTAAAGCTCCACTAAAGACTATATATATATATATATATATATATATATATATTCCAACGTATGTTATTCGCTAGATGATTCTCAATATATTCTTCCTAAAATAACAATCCTTCTTCACCACACAAAGCTTCTTTTGACAACAAATTCGCTTCCTTGTTATTTTCCCGATAGAAATGGCTTATGTCAAGGCTATCAAAACTTGAAAGGATTTTTTTTTGGTTCTCCAACAAGAGTTTGGTAGAGATAGAAACTATACATTTCCTTGATCTTTTTCCTATTTTATAATTATCAACGAATCACCATAGATCTTAATAAAATCAAGACAAAAGGATAATGCCACTTTTCATAAACACCACAATTCAAGTAATTTAACCTTGGTATTAGATATATGTCCACAGTTCAATTTCAATATGAAAATATGGTCCTCATTAAGTGAAAGAAGAGCCCAAGTGCACAAATCTCATCTTGTGCGGCACCATCAAAGAACCCATAAATCTCATCTTGTGCGGAACCATCAAAGAACCCATAGCATTATGAGAATAAGCAATATCAGTAACTCTTCTTATCTTTGAATTTGAAATTGTATTGAATGATAGTCTTTATACATACTGATAATTTTAATACAAATGTCCTCCATAACTAAATTCATGTCCTAAAAAATATGAACATTTATTGTGTTCCGGATTCCCCAAGAAATGAATACCAGTAAAGTGCTATGTTCAAAGTTTCTTGGGGAATAGTGTTTTGATGCTCTACATTTTAGAGAAATATTGGGCCCAGACATTCTATCTCTTAGCCTCCGCCCATGGAGATAAGAGGGGCGACAATGTAGCCCAACCTTGATGACATAATAGGGCCAAAAACCCCTCTCGTACACATGCAAATTTAATGGGTTATAGCACAATTTGCACTGAAGTACATCTCCGAACGGTGTTGTTAACTAAAATTTAAATTTTAAATGAATTGTAGTGATTTAATTGGAAACCAGTATTGATTTTTACGGCTTCCAGGAGAGTTTTGAAGTCTCTCTGCTACACCTCATTTTGAAACGATGCCCTCATAATTACAATTCATCCTGCCTTGAGCGTACTTTCTATGCTCATGTGTGAAGGCTATCTATCTCTATCCTCATGCTCTTCATGAAATTAAAATTAATTGTTGTTTTGGTTGACGTCTCACCTCCTTACCTCATTGCTTAGCACCGCTCACCTCAGCCCTGCACCTTCACCACCACAGCCTCCTAAATTCCATTATGCCACAACACAACCACCACCATAGTCTCCTAAATTTCATTATGCAAAGGTAGTCTTTTCTTTATGCAAAGATTTATTGATGCCTTCATATGATAAGATTGTTGATGCTTTCATACTCCGAGCTTAGATTCGTCATAATTGAATCAGCTATGGAGTAACACCTTCTTCGTCCAACAACATCTTGAATTTTGTGAGATTTATAAAGCAACTTCACGAGGATCGCTGCTTAGTCAGGTTCTTCATCAAATTGAAGGAGAGCTTGTGCCAACCAGGTTGCAGTCTGGGAAAGCAATGTTACAATGGGCCACTGCCTTACCATCACTAACCCTAACTGTAGTTGAATTCCTTATCTATACAATATGGAGAAGCTTCTATCTTCATTGAATTATTTATCGAAGCATGGGAGCATGTGTCAACCCTCCGTGCCATGGAACTGAAATCAATTAGGAGAGAAACATCAACTATAAAATTTACCAGGTTTTAGACAATCCTTTCCCAGTTCTGGATAAGTTAACTATTATTTTTTATGATCCACAAATTAGGTTAAGACAAAGCATTTCCGATCAATTAACCTATTGTTTTTTATAATCCATAAATTAGATTTAGACAATCTCTTTCCAATCCTGGTTCAAGCAAACATTTCATAGTACGTTTTCTTTTTCTTTTGAAAAAAGTGAAGGAATTATTATGGATTTGAAATGAACAAAAGTTGATATGTTGTGATCTCTAACAGTAGTATTGTAATGTTATTGCAACTGGTTAAATAGGATCTAAGATACATGGCTAATTACCAAAAGTGATGAAAATTCTTTATAAAATGATTTTGCTAGAGGAAATTGCAAGTACAAGATGAATAGGTTGCATAATCAAAGGCAAATTTCATAATTGATTTCAAAATTTATATATAGGTTGGTAGTTGAACTCATACCAAATCTCCTTCAATGAAATCCACATCTATAGCAACAATACCACCTGCCTATGATCATTCTCTTCAGAATAAGAAAGCTATATGGATCAATCTAGCCGTAGCCATGTCAATTCCCAAGTGTTTCCAATTCTTCAACAAGCTTGTTGGGTACAAATGCAGAGGTATGGGTAGACTAGATTTTATATGTTTTAAAATATATTTATCTTCTACTCTTAATGTTTTATTAGAAAAATCCCTTTGTACAATATTTAGATCATCTTGTATGCTTAAGACATAATTAGCCATATTGAGAAGCTATCATACCACCAAGATAACACTCTCCAAAGAAAGTTGGAGTAGAAGGGGAAATTGGCCTAGGGCGATGAGCTATGGTTTGAGGCGTCGGGGGCTTCACGGGTCTGCAGAACCTGGAAATTGAACACAGGACTAGCACCAGGCTGAGAATGTGGTTTTGTTAAGACGCAACAGTTGGGCAGATCCTAGAGGGGAAGCGTAGGGAGGGGGTTATATCCTCCCTCATTCAATCGTGTGGAATGGCGGCGGTCTGGAAACAGAGGGAAGGATGCGATGATGGTGAGAGTGTGATTGGGGAGGCTAGTGACATGGAGACATGCTATCGTAAGTCAAAAATGGGACAGGGAGGATGTCTCCCACGATCCCAAGCAATCTCGCCCCTCCATATTCACTCAGATAAGGTAAGAGAAAAGGTTGAAATGTGGAAGGAGAAAGCTCTGATAGGAAATTTCATTGGGATATGGTGGAAAGAGAGAGATCTGGTGACATGGATCAAAAGTAACTGGAATCCCAAAGGGAATTATGATCTACACCTGGTATGTAAGGGATTCTTTACTATAATATTTTTAAACCAAGAGGATTGGGAAAAGATTCTCGAAGGAGGTCCTTATTTATTTTTCTCGGCATGAATCTACCTTAGACCATGGAAGGAAAGGTTTAACCCGGAGAAAGAGGACATGAGGGTTTCCCTAGTTTAGATCCGTCTTTTCTCCCTACCATGTGAGTATTGGGATTTGGAGATCCTGCAAGATATAGGTAATACTCTTGGGGAATTCATAAAAGTAGAAGAACAAACAAAACAACAGAGGTACACGGATTTTGCATGTATTTGTGTCTATATGGACTTGTCTAAAGAGCTTCCTGAAGCTATCAGCCTAAATTGGAAAGAAGAGGAATGGATGCAACCAATAGATTATGAGCATATCCCGATCAAATGCAAGAAATTTCATGATTATGGTCATTTCAGTTGAAACTACCCCAAGAAGGGCCAGCAACCCCCACAGGCTAACCATCCTCAGGGGGGAGGCAAAGGACAAAGAGGGGTTTTTCCAAGTTAGGAGTAGGAAGAATACTAGATCGGGCCCGCAACACAAAAACAAGGCTAACTAAGGGAGAGTTCTCACTAGTAGCAATCCTTTTAAAATCCTAGAGGAGAGGGGTGAAGAAGTGGAGAAGGGGAACAAGGCAGAAGCCCTGGAAGTTCCAAATGAAGGAGAAAAAGTAGAGGATGGTAAGAAGAAGGAGCCAGAGGAATAGATAGAGGCCATGGAGGAGGATGGAGATGAGGACATGGAATTTGGAGAGTTAGATTTGGACGAAATTGAGAAGGAATGTGAGAAGAAGGGGAAGGGATATGTTTCTAGAAGGAAATTGGAACTCCTCCAAGAAGTGATCATCAAGATGAAATCCCAACAACAACTTGGGATAGCGATGGATCCCCTGAAGGGGAGAAAAAGGAAGCAACCAGAGGATGATATGAAACGAGGGAGAAAGACAAACAAACAAAGGATTGCAGAGGTAGGGGTTAAACTAATAGAGTCGAGCCAATACCCAATGATAGTAGCAACTTTCTCTGAAGTGAATAGAGTTAACCAATGAAGATAATATCATGGACCATAAGGGGATGCAACCATTGCAGGAAAATTAAGACAGTGGAAAGGAATTAAAAAAAAAGAAACTAGATATCCTATTCCTACATGAGACAAACTGTAAATCGAAAGCCCTCAACAATTTAGGACATAGGATTTGGAAATGATGTAAGGCTATGGTGGTGGATGCCAAGGGGTTGGAAGGAGGAATGGCGATCCTATGGAAACCTAACTCAATATGTTTAATAGAATGGATGGTGAATCGCTTCTTGCTATTATCAAGTTTCACTAGTCTAGAAACCAGGGTAAGGGGAACCCTAGCGAACGTGTATGGCTCGAGTGCTTTGCGCTAGAAACTGGATTTTATAGAGTTCTTGAGTCAGATAAAAGGGAAAATAGGGGATAGTACATGGATAGTGGGTGGGGATTCCAATCTGATAACCTTGCTGGGAGAAAATAAGGGGGGTGGAGGATCATGGATAGATTCCAAGAAGCTTTTAGAGACTTTGTGGAACAAAGTCAACTAGTAGATATGGAGGCTCGAAATGGATGGTATATGTGGAACAAGCAAAGAGGAGGAGTGCACCAAGTGGAATATATAATATAAATATTTCTTGTCTCAAAGGACATAGCCAGAGGAATAGGAGAAATATAAGCCAGTGTCCTCCCAGCAGCAAGTTCGAACCACTAGCCTATATGAGTTCAGTGGGATTTGTCTGACCATCCAATCAGGAAACCGTTCATATTTGAGTAATTATGGATTGAACATAAATAATTTTGAGTCCTTGGTATGGAAGTGGTGGCAGGATATGGTCCCCGCCATGGGGACAGGGATGTATCAATTCCAGAAGAAGCAGAAGGCTCTAAAAAATAGGATCCGTGCGTGGAATAAAGAAGACTTTGGAAACATATTCCATGACAAGAAAACGTTGATCAAAATCCTAGAAGACACTCAAAGAAAAGATATCAAGGAAGGGTGTGGAGAATAACTTAGACAATACGAGAAATATATCTTCACCCAGCTCGGAGCCCGAGAAAGATGGGAGGATATTTTCTGGAAATAGAAGTAAAAAAACCAATGTCTTCAGGAAGGAGAGTGGCACACTAAATTTTTCCATAACATGATGATCCAAAATCATCATAGGTCGAAGATCCACAAATTAAGGAAGACTAGGGTGACAGGTTGAAACTAGGGGGAAGATAGAAGAAGAACTGGTCCAACTCTTAAGGGGAATCATGATTGAAGATCAAGCTGATAGGTAGCAGGATACCAAGGGTTGTTACCCAAGAGCACAACGAAATGTTGTTAAATCCCATTGAACTTTAGGAGGTCGAGGAGGTGATGCAAGATCCATTTGCAATTCTTCCTCCGTCAATTCCTAAACTCTTACCTTGAGTATTGAGTCGATACTTCTTATCATAAAATTCTTACCTCCTCTTGTTACAGAAACCAAACAATAACTACCAGACTTTCCAGGAGCTACTGAACCTCTTCTTCATCATTTTCGAATCTGAATTTCAATGCTTCACAAAGTCATGCATTTCCAATGGTCATATTATTTGGACTAGTGTTAGCACATTTATACCAATGATATGGGTATATAAACCCCACTCTGTGTATGCTCTTGAGTATTATAGGTCCACATACAATCTATACAAAGCTGGGAAAATTTAATCCATCACTATTTGGGAAATCCCACACCAGATCAAAGCAAATACTCTTCCACTACACATACAACTCTGTCTTGGAATGGAATCCCTTAGTAACTCTTTCTCATCCATCAGTTAATATCCAAAACTTATAAAATAAAACTCAAAACTCAGATTTACTTACCTCACACGCAGAATTGAATCTGGGACTCTAAAAATAACTAAAGATTTAAATGCTCAGTGTCTACCAACGATATCCGATGTATCCAACACAAAATATTACCAAGATTATGTTTCCATGTGATCAATTCCCTTTGAATTCATTTGATGTATGATTTCCATTAATGATTCAATAATACTCTGTGCCCAAACTATTACATTCCTTTCCACCAATTCTCTGGTCTTTCATATGACTGCTTCCAAATTTGATAGAGTCATACTTGTAACTAAGATATATGAATACTCACAACGTCATATATTCTGCTCATGCTGTACATTGAAATCTTGTTCCTTCACTAGGACTTCTCCATACATGGTGATCTCATGAATCTTTGCTCTCCATTTACAATCAAACCTAGAACTAATTCATCTTCCGCATAGGATTAAGAGTATGACCATGACAGGTTTTAACACAAACTAATATTGATTTGAAACCTCATGACAAATATTTGAAACCCCCTTCAATCGCTCACATAGTTACACAAATAATAGACTCACTCCATATTTTTTTTAAGGTCACATATAGTTTCAATTGATCGCATACATCAATTAAATAACCACCAGGTTTCAATGCATTTAATAATACATAAACATAAGAAATTGTCAATGCTAGAGATGACAGGAAATTTGTTTTTCTCATTCATAATCAAATATTCTACAGGCTCTTCTCTTCTTTTCCGAAAACTAAATTTCCATGTCCATCTCCCCAATTGACTGCCCTCTTTTAAAATGCCTGGCGAGTTTTTTTTCTTTTCATCTCCTAGAAATTCTTCTTTCAACTCTCTAAGCCCTAACAGACTTTCAAAATTCCTGGTAACTAATTCCCAAAAGATCCAGTCCGGTTATGTCCTCCTAATGACTCATAATAACTACTTCCTAAAGATTTGTCACTATCTCTAATAACAAACTCATACTTATCCTATATGAATGACTTGCTATTTTAGATATTTCTAGAGCCATCAAATGCTTCCAGCACAAGCAGATTCACTATAATGAGTTATTTCCTAATTTTAATGCCTCATCACTCCTCATAGTGACTCACTATTTATAGAACTAATTTAGAAACTTTAGAAAATATGATTATTTACATTAAGAACTTGATTTTCTCATCATATCTCAATGTCCCTTTGTAGAGTTTTTCCTTTAGAAAACTCAATGGTTTTAGGAGTGAGGATGCTCCTGCATCAGGAGGCTATGAATCAAATGGCACTTGGGAAAGCCTAAGGGCCATATGGATTCACGTCCAACTTCTTCCATCACTTTTGGGATATGATAAAATAGGAAGTATGGGAAATAGTGGAGGAATCAAGGAAAGCTCAGGGAATCCTGAAGGATTTTAATGCAACGTTCCTAACCCTCGTGCCCAAGGTTGAAGGAGCCGACACTCTTGGCAAGTTCAGAACCATTACCCAGTGCAATGTTATTTATAAAATCATCTCAAAAGTGATAACCAATAGACTAAAGCCAATTCTCCCAAACCTGATAATCCCATAATAGTCAGGGTTTGTGGAAGGAAAACAGATTCTGGATGGAATCTTCCCGGTCCACTAAACCATTCATTCTCTGAAATCCACAAAAGAACCAGGCATGTTAGTAAAATGGAATCTTCCCGGTCCACTAAACCATTCATTCTCTGAAATCCACAAAAGAACCAGGCATGTTAGTAAAACTGGATATAGCTAAAGCCTATGATAAGATAATATGACAATACATGAGAGGTATGTTAGGGTATTTTGGTTTCAGAAGAGAATGGATTGAGTGGACCATGAAAATTGTTACTTCTCCATTCTACTCCATCTTATTGAATGGTTCACCCACCTGAATTATGAACCCAACCTAGGGAATACGTCAGGGGGACCCATTTTCTCCTTTCCTCTTTATCTTAATGGCAGAAGGGCTCAGCATATTAATCCAAGACCAATCTTCCAAAATAGAAGTAAGGGAGTTAAATATCCATGAAGGGATGGAAAAAATAACTCACCAACAGTTTGCGAATGACACAATGTTAATGGGGCACCCTTCAGTCCAAGAAGCAAGAGCCTTTAGGAGAAGCCTGACACTTTTTGCTAAGGCATTAGGGCTCAAAGTAAACCTATAAAAATCATAGGTCTTCTTCTTCAGCACCCTAAAGGTTTCCCAGAGGAACATATTGCAGATCCTAGGATTTGCTAAAGGCTCTTTCTCGTCAAAATACTTGGGAGCTCTGTTAGCATAAGGGACGATCAGGAAGGTATCCTGGCAGGATATGATTGATAGGATGAGGAGGAAGCTCTCAGGTTGGATTCTAAGACATCTAAATGTCCCAAGTCACTTGGTATTAGTTAAAGAAGTCATACAGGAAATGTCAATATACCTCTTATCAGTTCTATCAGCTCCGAAGGCGATCATTAAGGAAATTCACAGTCTCCAAAGAGCTTTCTTCTCGGGTGGTTATGAAGAGAAAGGAAAATTTTCCCTGGTGGGGAGGGATAAAATATGTTAGCCTAAGGATAAGGGAGATCTCGGCATCAGGGACCCAGAGGTGGTGAGTGGGATTCAAGGACAAAAGATATGGTGGAGATGGTGTAACCAAAACTCAAAACCATGGGACAAATTATGGCTTGTGAAATATGCTTGAGATAAGTTAACCTGTGATTTGGTCAAATTTAATGAAGATAAGGCTGGGTCGCACATATGGAAGAAGGCCCAAAATAATAGGAAGTTGGTGCAAGACCACGATTTTTGGGAAATTAGAGACAAGCAGATAGAAAATTTCTAGGATGACTCATGGAACAAGTTTCCAAAATTAGGGGAGGATCCCAGATGGAAAGGCATAAGGGAAAGTGGACTAAGAGAAGGAAAAACCAAGGTATGGCATTATTGGGTGGAAATAAAATTAGGTGATTATAGGAAATGGAAGGAGCATGAGTGGTTGGAAAGAATAAAAATCAATGAAGAAACTCTATCCCCCATGAGCGTTCTCAGGGAAAGATATATCCACAGGAAAGTAGGGGTGGATAAGCTAAGATGGGGTTACTTACCTGTCACATACCCCAATTTTGTAAAATTATGTAAATTGTTTTATTATATTTCTGAGACATTATGTTAAACTTAATCCTAAGTAGGGATTGATGACTCAGCAGAGTCAACAGTAATGGAGTGTAATTCAGAATATTTTATTAATAATAAATAAATTATGGAGACAACAGCATGGGAGAGCTGTTAAAAAGAGGTTACTGGTCAAACTGGTGGATGAAACTAGGTGGAAAGGCAAAAGACAAGTGGCAGCATCCTCAAACACTTCCTAAGTTGCAGGTGGCAACTTCCCTATATTTGGGGTCATGATTCCCCAAGAAAGTGGAATCAGAGCAAGTGGCTCATTAAATGACAGTTAACCCAACAAAGACCTAGGCAATCTTTTAAAAGTACTCAATGAAGAGACCTGAGGCTGCTTAGTTATTTTCCAGAGAGAATTCATTTAGGTGAATGTTATTCAGGAAATCCATTGAGGAAAAGGGAAATACAGTAAGGAAGTTGTTTTAGGAGGATTGCTGCAGTAACTTGATTTTATTACAGCTTTTTGGGCTGAGAGAACTGACTGATAGTTTTGAGTTAATACTGAGTTTGAAGACTAGTATCTGACTTTGCTGCACCTAGTTCCAGCCAGGGAGACCAGAGCAAGCTCGGGGGTCCTGAGAAGTCGCTGTCTGAGCGCTCTCCAGGAGTTGGTAGGGAGGAACGGCCTCCCATTGCTGTTGTTGTCCACAGCTTAAACAGGTTCTGTCACTTAATTCTTTATGTTTACTGAGTATGAATGAATGCATGTTATGTTTATTTTATATGTCTGAGGAGTTAATTAGTTAGTGAAGTTAGTATCTCAGAATATCAATAGTTAAATCTGTTAAAAGTTACTGTGTTTTTCCACATCTGGGACCACCAGACCGTACTCCAGCACAGTACCTCGATATTGTGAAGTAATATCCTTCTGAACCGAGTTTCCTATTTAATTACTTTCAGTAACTAGAAGTATTTCAGGAATTTATAAGTTATTTTCTTATAGTTTTAAAAACTACTTCCTAGTATTGTATCTTTGTTTCCTGTAATTACTAGTTGCATTGAAGAAAAGATAGACTCAGTATTTCTGTTGTTTAAGTACTATAATGGTTATTTTTCCAGTTTAAAAGAATCTAACCTCTAAATGTTGAAAAGACAATACTGACAGTAGGATTTAATTATTTATTGGGTTGATTTTACAATTAAAACCTAGTGGTGTTAGTCTGTATTTTGATTAAGAATGCAGTTAATCAATTACTGCATCTTCTTTTATTTCAGCTAAACTTAACAGATTACAAAAATGTTTATCTATTTTTACACATGATATATGAATGTTATTATTTACACAAGAACTTATACATATATGTATATGATAATAAACTGTAATTTTGAATGAAATATTATGTAAAAATACTCAAGCTTTATAACTAAATAAATATACTAAAATAAACATTGGATAACAACATTAAATAATAATCATAGAAGCATTGGTAAGAAACAATATCATTATTGTATCACTAATAATGTATCTATATTATATACATTATAAAGTAACATTTAAAGTAATATTTTATTACTACAATTATAAACCTAGTTTATTTATACTTGATGAATAAATAAGTAAGGATTACGTACATAATATTTATACTCTGTGTATTACAAATTAAATAAACAATACTGGAAGGAATAGTAAAATATAATAAGAATACAACAGGCTTTTATAAATTGAAAGGTATGCCCTTGTTTTTACAAGTTTCTAAGAAATAGAAGTCAGGGTTTAAACTAGTACAGAAACATTAACAACAAATTTATTTAACAATGAGCTGGAGAATACTTTGACTACCGAAGTCTTTGTATATCGAAATAAAATACAGTATTATAACATGACCAAGAAATATGCAAGAAAGTAGTATTAATAGTTATAATATTGGTTTAAGGGTATAAACCCTGTATATTATAATATATAAATAGTAAATCAAAGAACATAACCCTACATTAACTTTATAAAGAGTATATCAACAGTATAATAATTTAGTTCTTCTTTTTAAAAAGCTAAACTGTTATTTTAAAAAGCAAAGGTAATAATAGAACCAGAATATTGCTCAAACAGTGAGCTTAAGCTTTAGGTTATAATCCACTTATTTAACTCTCAAATACCAACAGAGTTATAATTTTAATGACAGATTAAGAAACCGAAACTTAATCGTAACTGTGAAATTAGGGTTGAACCCTATAAGTCCAGTCTATACAAGTAAAATAAATACTAAGAGTTGAAAACAATGTTTTCACCTACGGCTGCATCATAAATCCACAGTATAAGTGGTTATAAACCTATATTTTTTTACTTATTCCTGTACAGAGCATAGAAGTAAAAATGCAGGTGATAAACAAACCCAAAGATACAAGAAAACTTTATAATAAGTCATTTTACAAAACTCTGGGTGAAAACCCTGAACAAGTTAAGAGCACAGCAAGAGAAACAAAATGTTGAGGCCGTAACCTCGTGTACAGGCAGGCTTACAACCATTGCCTTTTTATATATATACAGTATTTCTTTTACAGAAAATCTTAAATACAGAATAAAGGCGAATAATTACAACATCGACTGAAGCCGTAACACCCATGCATATCGCAGGGGTTAAACCTGTTAAAATCTATTTTAACCTATGGCTAGATAAGACAGATTGGAACCAAAGTAACCACCGGAGTCGCATCACTCAAAGCCATTCACTAACAGCCCTAAAAACCAGCAAGGAGGAATGCCATGGTTGAGACCAGGCTTACCGGGGAGAAGCCAATAGTCGAAACCTTGCGTTTTCCACTCTACAAGGAGGAGACCGAAGCTGCAAAAGAAGAAACAGTTAATTAATTAAAAACCTTATCATATTTTTGGTTAAGCTGTATTCATGAAATGGATAAATAAGGAACTGAACTGTAACTTATCGGCGAGTTTGAAGAAGTGCAGCCAGCATAAATAGACTGTTAACCAAGAGTAGAGGAAGCGTAGCCCTTTCTTTGTCACCGAGAAGAACGAGCTGGCAGGAGCAAAGGATACTTTCCACAATGGAAGCATCGACAGTATCAAGACGAAGGAGGCACTCACGCTATGACAGGGTCAACGATGGGCTGAAGGGAAAACCCTAGGTTTACAGTAAACCATTAAACCACCAACAGCAAGCTATTGAATTCCACACAGTGCAGTGGACAAGCACGAAGGACTGGAGCAGCATACAAGCTACTATCAAACAATGCAACAGCAAAAATCAGACCAGGAGGGTTTGCAGAGCGACCAAGCCCGAAGGCGAGGGAGATAATGGCAAATTAGGGTTGGGTCAACTGCTTTTATCACACCAATGCATGGCCGAGGAGTGACCACATCGCGTTTTAATATATTGCATGCAAGTGGGTCGAAGTTCTAATGTTCTACGATGAAGTCTGCCAAATGATTGTTTTCCAAACAAAATTATAACGTGGAGATCCCTTATGGTCATGATACCATAGTTTCATCTGCCATACATTGCACAACCACGATGTTAGAACAATGTTTTTAAACCTTGCATTGTATATATTAAAACTTTGCATTAAATATTAAAAACCATGCATTATAAATATCATTCAAGATTAAGTCTTGAGGTATTTTAGGCATCGAAGGTTTGATGTTTATTATATAATTTATAAGGATATGGGTATAATGTTAAGTTATAAGGTGTTCATTAAACTTGCCATTATATTTCTAATTACCTAGTATCAAGTGAAAACAAGAGATTTATCAATTCTTTTAAGTCTATAAATTAATGGAATGATGTTAGGTATAGTTGTTTACAATTCTACTACTTTAATGCCATTTGCTATAGCTTTGCATAGATGGTAAAAGACTTGTCATTCTTTCTTTATGTGACTTTAATTTGTAGAATTCAAGCCATATAACCCACAATTTCGGAGTAAGGTTACTTACTTGTTATTACCAATGTAATAACAATCACTTAATAAGTCTTGGACTCCTTGTAATAACTAGTATACTTTAGTTATCCCTCATATTCAAAGATTACAAGGATTGTGTAAGTGAATTTATGATAGGCAGTTTATATAATTTATTATTAACTCCAGATCCTTTACAATGGTAGATGTAAATCAAAACATATTCTAATTTAAACTTGGCATGATGCAGTAACAACAGATGAGTAAGAATTGGTCTGAATATGGTAACCCAGTTATATTTACTGTGCTAGATAAGAAATATTATTTTACTTCTACTTTTACATTACAGTAAACTCATCAATGGTCTAGTACTCCATAGGGATACTTAATTCTAATTTATAAAGGAAAATAGCTATCTAATTCTCTAGTAATTTCCAACTTTTTATCAGTAAGATCATAAGGAGATGATAAGAAAAGCTTTACCTTTAAAAGCTTGATAAACCTGGCTAGCATGCTTAAAATTTTACTGAATTATTTTGGTACAGCAAATTGTTATCTAATACTTTAAAGATTGTTAGCAGTAACCCGAACATTACCTGTATATCTGTAAGAGAAAGAAAACGGCTGCATTAGCTCGGAAGCTAAGTAAGCCCAGTCTGTCATGGCAATTCCCCCTAGTGGTTACAAACAGAAATCAATTAGTAACTGACAAGAAAACTCATCTTATAAGTTAAGCATAATAAAAGATCATTCAATTACAATTCTAGTAACATAAACTAATCAAACAGTTAATGTCTGCATTTAATAAGATTATATGCTATTTTTAAAAATTTTAAATTTTTCGGAATTTTTGGGGTCTGACATTACCGAAATGAGTTTTCAACATCAAGGAAGCATACACCATCAAGACTAGAGGAGGGAAAGAGAATGAAGAGATATGGCCGAATGTATGGGATATGAACCCATGGCCAAAAACAACCACCTTCAGCTGCATGGTCTTAAAACGAAGGATCCTAATAGGGGATAATCTCAGGAAGAGGGGAATTCATGGCCCCTCTGTTGGCCTCTTTCTCTTCCTTATATTGACCCGCGATTCAACAATAACATAATACCAACAAGACACCAAAATACATTGGCCCGACAGAGCAATCTCAGTCGACAGCGCCCGTAAGGCAGGTGCAGTCTCACCCGATATATGTTAATGGGTAACTTCCAAAACCATGTTTCCGTAGTTGGAGAGGGATTATAGTCCCTTGGCACGCGACTAAGGAACTCGACAAATACGATGGGATGGATTCTTTCACCCTGCGACAATGACACAACCAAGTGCCACAGGTCACTTGCACGACACGAACTTGTCCTTAAACTTTAGGAACTGGCACAACTTACGATACTGCCAATTCCTTATACTTGACAGATAGTGCGCGACTTATATTTTAACTTAGCATCTTAACCATGAACTCATACATAGTAGTCCATCAATACTTTAAAACAGTCATTCATTCATACTGGGATATACATTCAACAATAACTGTAACTATAATAATGGAAGATAAAAAAAAAATTCACATAAAAATTCACCATTCAACAACATTCATTCATATAACACAGAAAATAACGTGGAAACCCATCTGGGAAAAACCACCAAGGTGGTCTTCATCTAGCATGAGAAATATACGTAGCACCTTGCAGCCTGCAACTTGCAAACTGTTCTTAAGATATGTCTTTCTGACTCAATCTTCTTGCTCTCATGCTCTCTGGTTTATTGTTTCTATCTACTCCTACAGATCCACACACAGCCTGGATTGAATCTTCCACTTTACTAGTGGTCAGCACACACAGCTGCAAGATCTGCGGCTCAACAACATTTTCCTTCTATCAGAATCTCCTATGAGTCGACTACTGAATCTAACTGAATCTAATTTAATCTTATCTAACCCTTATACAGAGTGGGTTCCTTCTATTTATAACATTTTCAAGACCACGCAGGGTTGACTGAGTACTACTCAGTTATTATAGACTCAAGGGGTTACAAAATATTTGCAATTACATTGAATGTTGGCCCACACCTAGCTGCGAAAGTCCTGCATGACATTAACCGTAGCATTAACTAGCCACAAAAATGTCCTTCAGTCTTCTGCACCAGTCATAACTAGTTGCAAAACTTTCCTTCTATCTTCTGTTGGTTCGTCCTTCCACAGTCTTCCTTGAATTCCGCATGTCCAGCGTTAACTCTTCTACCTTCTTCTTCCACCAACTTTGGATGTGATTTTCCTCGTCGCACCATCCCTGTCGCACCTTCCTTTGCTATGAACTTCCTTTCCATCTTTATCCTGCATTTCTCCATTGCACGCATGTTTTATCTTTCTGCGTCGGTTCATTCGCTTCCTTCTTGACTTGCTTTTTCCTTGTCATGTGTGCACTTTTCCTCCTTTGCTTGTGCGTGATATTCTTCCTTGTGCACTTTTCCCTTCCCAACAGGCCCCCAACACTCACATGTGGCTTGTCCTGAGCCACTAAGAAAAAACGGATATCTCCACAAAAATATGTGAGTGCTCGCAACTTAAGCCTCCAGCTAGGGCTTCGACCCAGGATGCAGGGGAAGACCAACCTTGTCTTAGAATTCCTTCACCATCTGTTTCACTCTAGCAACTTCCACTGTTACTTCCTCTGCATGTGCGACCAATTGCTCCACCCAGTCGGAACTGATATGTTATGACAGGCCTGCCTCTAGTGACTGCGCAATATGTTGCGGTTTTTGCTGCATAAGATAAATAAGGTCTATGAGCCACGCTGCTTCTGACTGGTTTGTTTCCACTTTCGCTTCCCTAGTTTGCTCTTGGTCATGGAGAGCTTGGACTTCCTACTGCAGCTGCTTGATCTTAGCCATCTTCGTAACCTTTTCCTAAAACGATAGCTTCTTCATCTCTTCCTTTGCCACGTTGATCTTTTCGTCATTTTACCTTGCGTTTTCCCTGATATTTTCTCCAGTCTCATCCTCCAAAAGTGCTTCCCATATTATGGATATGGAGCGCATATTTTTTCTCCTTCGCCTATCTTCCCAACAGCCTCAGATGCGGCTTTGCTTTGCTCTTCGAGCACCTCAGGAGGTGTGCTCAGTACCTACCTTGCTTGCGATTCCTCAACCTGCTTCTTCAACTCTACTGCAATCCATGACAGTCGAGTAACCTTAGCAGCTGAGTCTTCATCTTCCTATCCTGCTTCTGGTGGGAACTGTACGACCATGCCCTTAATGGCTTCAGGAAGTGCAACGCAGCTTTACTCGTGTGCCACAATTTCTTGTTCTTTTTTCTTTTCTTTTCTGGAGGGCCTTGTGCTGCTTGGCCTTTCTTTATTGTTTTGTTTCCTGATACGCAACAACATTATCTCGAAGTCATATTTCGATTGCGGCTTCATGTTGTAGCTCATAGACTTCACCCAATGAGAGCATGGAGAAGTCAATATGCAACGTGTCAAACTCTTTGACAACATCATCAAACACATCTATCGTCATTCCTGTTTCCATTGCGTGCCCATGGATTTGTACTTTGATTGGCGACACTAGCTCTAGTGTAACTAATGGGACATTGGGATCCACGCCATATATATCAGCCTCAACAGTGGATTTGACTTCATTAATGGCCTCTATGAGCTTATTGAGGTGTTCTGCAACTTGACCAACCACATTCACCTGCTGCGTATTCAGAACCTTCAGGATTTTCTTGGTGACCTCAACTACAACGTTTACTAGCGCACGAATATCATCCTCTGTCAGGGTATCTGTGTTAGCCATTTCGCTATATTTTCTCTTCTTGTGCAGTGGTCCACGCTATTGTTGTTGTTATTTTTTGCGGTTGCGTATGTCCTCGTCAATAGGTGTCTATTCTTCATCGCTTCAATGGGAGTCACCATCACCGATGTTATCATCTTTTTCTTCTTGCGACTGATTGTCTTGACCATCACCTCCATTATTTCCTTAGCAATTTATAGCATCGCCGCCTACGCTAGTGTTTCCACCTTGGTTAGTTGGTGGGTCTTCATGTTTTTCTCCTTCAAGTAGCGTCTCTGCTAGTGGGATGCACCATTCATCCGATCACTCTTGGATAATTGCATCCACATCATCATCAGTGATCATGAACCCTGCCTGTTGCCCTTTCTTGGCCGGGTCGTTCTTTGGATCCAAAATCATGTTATACGCACCCTCCTGGAAATTGATGAAGGTCATGTACCTATGCATCGTCGTAGCTCGGACTCTGTGGGATCGCTTGATAACATCGCGTAGTGCCTTGGCATGCAGTAAAAAAATGATGTTATTATCTATCTCGCGGATCTTGTTTTTCTTATCCTCCCACAGGTTTTGGTACTTTGCACCAAGGCAAGGTAGTGGGACATCCATTGGCTCGTAGTCGGGTGGGTTGGCCCACAAGGTGAACGAGATCAGGATGAGCAACCAGGAGTAGTGAAATTTGTATTTGGGATCCTCCAACGCCTATGCTGCGTCGTCTATCAATTCATTCAGTAAGAACTGTAACCAGTTGAAAGTCACACCTTGTGCGCATTACTTTGTCAGTTGTACCGCTCCACCAATGCATTCATTTGGCCTCATCTTATGCAACAACTTGCATGACAGGATCCTTTCGGCAAACCGCACGTCGACATATTCAATAAAAGGGGAATCGATAATCCCCTACCCACGCGTTGCAGATTATATTTATGCTTCATCTTGGTGGTATCCCTGTTCTGGCACAAATATGACGCGGGGTCGTGTCCTTTCTTGTGAAGTCCTGTGATCACCGAAATAAGCTCGACATCGACCGGGTATGGTTGATCAAGCCATATGCACCCTCTGTGGAAACAGATCAGGATCTGTTTCACAAATGTATTGGTCTACAGGCCATGGCCAAAAAGGGGCATGAACAACAAGTTCATCAACCTTGCTTGGTCGCCACCAATAGCCCACTTCATTGGCATGAGAACCTTGGGCCTAGTCGGCCCGGTTTGAATCATGACCATGTAGTTCTTTCTTTCCAAACCCGTCTATAGGAGAGTGTCAATATCCTTGAATCCCAACTTGGCGAGTTTTGGCATTATGTCCATTAGCAGGGGTACAAGCTCATAGATCCGGGGTGCTACTAAAAATGTGCATGCTTTCATGGGAAGCGTCACTGGTTCCGCCTCGGCTCTCCTCCAAGGGACATAGTGCGGGAAGCTTTCTTCTTCCTCCTTAGGTTCCAGGTCTCTATAGGGTGGTAATTCCTCCTCCATCAGATCTTCCTCCAGCATGTCCTCCTCCATTGGCTCTTTCCTAGGTTTGTCCACAACGGCCTTAGCCTTGCCTTTCCTTGATAGTCCTGGCCTGGACGACTCTCTAGGCGCTCTCTCCCTAGCCTGGACGACTCTCCAGGCGCTCTCTCCCCAGCCTGTCTCGGCTCCATGGTAGGTTGTGCGGGTGTAGTTGGTGGGTTCTGAATAGGGTTCGACATAGGGTCCAAACTAGGTGGTGGAACAAGGGCCGGAGTAGTCGCAGTAGCAGACTTTTTTCTTGCTCATGCCATCAGGTTGAGTTATGGTTCTTGGCTTGGTTGTTGTACTTCGGGTGATACAATCTCCTCTTCAATTGGACACCCAGATTAACAGTCACGTCAGATAACTCACTTGCACTGGAGATCTCTATTACCATGGGTGTCGTCTCACTCTGTGATAGGCTTTGACTCTACAAACTCTCGGCTCTAGTTTTCTCGTGCTCTTTGTTTGTGCGTACAAGACTGTTTGATGGTGAAGCCTTGCATTTATTCTCACCTATACGTCCTGCAATTGTCATGCGATGGGATTTTGAGGTCTAATCGATCACATGGGCTTCTCAGCTAATGCATTTCTTCATTAACTCAGCTTCTTGAGTGCTGTGCTATAGCTATCAGCAGAGTTATGGAAGTTATGTCGAGGACAACTGACGGGACCAAAAGGAACGCCATCATTCTCCTCGTATCTCATTGAATTAATGCTGCTTAGCTGTCATAACCTCCTTAATCTTTGTCGGATATTTGCATTTTAATGTCGTCCATCCTTTCATTTCCTCTTTTTCTAGCGCTTTCCACCTTTTCCTGCGATTTTAGCTGGTTCCACCACAGACATGCGACATAACAGTTTTTGCCTCTCTGTTTCTTTTTTTTTCACACTCAACACGATTTTAGCCAAGGATGTTGTGACCATTATAGTATGGTTTCAAGCAACTACTATTCACCATCCTTGTGATGTAAGTTCCATCTAGTCTCTGCAATTTTACCGCTCCTGCATCAGTGATATGCGTGATCACATATGGCCTTAGCCAATGTGTCTTTAGCTTACCTGGGTGTTTGAAAAATTTGTTGTTATACAACAACACAAGTCCTCTAAATTTGAATGCTTTAACCCGGATATGGCGATCATGCCATGCTTTTTGTCTCTGCTTCTCAATAGTTTGATGAAATCCCGCGACAAAGCATTCCTCTTCCATCTGAACAAGTTGCGACAACCTCTGTTCAACAACATTTCCGTTGGTCATCTCCGTCAGCGTAACAATCCATAGACTCAGCATGATATACTCCATTGGTACAACAACTTCATGTCCATATACCAGATTGAATGGGGTGTGCCATGTCAGTTGTTTGCAATTTTTGCGATACGCCCATAGCACGGCTGATACTTTTTTATCCCAGTCATCTCGGTGCACGTTGCACACTTTGGTTAGTGCATTCTCCAGAATCTTGTTAAAATCTTCGACCGTTCCATTCTCCTGAGGATGATAGGGTTTCATCTTCTTATGCTAGATCTAAAAATCTGCAGTAAGCTCAACAATAATTTTGTTAACAAAATGCATACCTTGGTTGCTGAGTAGAATTTTCGGGCATCCAAATCTAGTCACCACATTTTCAAATAAAAACTCCACTGCAGTTGCAACAGTGCAATATTTAGTAGGTGCAGCTTCAGCCCATATGATTAAATAGTCTGTAGCAATGATAATGTAGTGTGGGCTAGTATTTTCCCCTGGGGGACTGATCGAACCCACAAAATCAACAGCCCATTTTTCGAAGGCTTGTAGTGTTATCTGTGGTGCAAGCAACATCTCATCGCGACACGATGGTTTTCCTGTTCTTTGGCAGATATCACATCTGCATAATCTTTTATTATCTATGTGTATGGTTTCCCACCATAATCCTGCCTGCAAATACGACACCAGCATGTGCTTCACTCATAACCCAAGGTCGCTCATAATAAAAAACACAGCGACGCAATATTTCATTCACGCCTAACTTGTACTAGTGTCCAGCGATTAAAGTAAAATCAACAGCTGTGATGACTAAGTGTTTCTTTTGATTTATAGAGAATCCTAGAGGTGCATAGCCTATACTTAGAAAGTGGATGATAGCGTTAAATTCCTTGTTTTGGTCTTCCATCATAGTGACCTCAAATAGATGCATGTCCGGCAAATTATCTTCTAGGATGGTTGGATCTTCACCACTTTCTATTCTTGATAGGTGGTTTGGCCCAACCTTCAGTTGACCAGGTTTGACAATGACTTCAAAATAAAATTATTGAAACAAGAGAAGCCATCGATAGATCTTGCCCCCCAACACTTGCTTGTTGACTAGGTATTTCAGCACCGAATTATCATTGTACATCTAGAAATGTCCACCCAATAAATAGTGTCAAAACTTCTAAAGCACATAGACCATAGTGAGGCCTTCTTTTTCTGTCGTTGTGTAGTTCTTTTTTGCCGTTGATAGTTTTCTACTAGCAAAAGAAATAGGGTGTCAAGCTTACCCTCTCTTACCCTCTCCTGGTTGTGTCAAGATTATGTCAAGCGCGATAGACGACGTGTCGACATGAACATGGAATTCCTTCTTCCAGTCCGGGAATACAAGTATTGGTGCAATGTTCATCTTGTTCTTTAATTTTTCCATGCTTTCCTACCAAGTTGGTGTCCACTGAAACTTTGCATCTTCTTCAACAATTTCTCCATAGGCGCAGTGATCTCTGCATACCCTCTGATGAATTTCTTGTAGTAGTCTATATGTCCTAGCATTGATCTGAGTTGCGTGACTGATGTGGGTGGTAATAAGTCAAGGATAATTGCAAATTTTGCTGGGTCGACCAAAATACCATCACAACACACGATGTGACCCAAAAGAACACCGAATGATGCACAAAAAATACATTTCTTGGAATTAAGAAGGATCTGATACTGGTGACAGCAGCCCAACATCATGCACAGACTCTCAATATGGTCTCTTACTAGACCAAACATAGTCCAGTCATCAAAGTAAACCTCAAGAAATTTATGAATGAAATATTTGAAATCAGAGACTACTGTTGTAGAAAAAATAACAAGTGCATTCTTGAGTCCAAAGGGCATTACTCTATACTGGTAGCATCCCCATTCTGTGACGAAGGTTGTTTTGTGGCGATCCTCCTTCGTGATTCTGACTTGATGATAGTCGGAGAAGCCATTAATGAATGAGTACATCTCTTTCCCTCCAAATATTTCAAGTACTTCGTCTATAAATGGTGTTGGGAATGGATCGTGCAAGCACGCATCGTTCAGTTTCTTGAGGTCAACACAGATCCTAACTTCACCTGTTGTTTTCTCATCCTGGATCATTATAGGGATGATCCACTCTAATTCCTCAACAGGTTCAATGATTTCTGCATCGAGCATGCGATCCAATTTTGCTTTTACCTTTTCCTTATATCTTGGATTCAGTCTATACACGCGCTATTTATTGGGTTTAGCATTTGGTCGCAAGGGTATTTTCATCTCCCCTAGGTCATTGACTATTCCCTTCATCTCTGAAAAGTTGGTAGGGAATAGATCTTGATACTCATGCAACAAGTCTGTGATCTTCGCGACTGTCTCTTCATCCCAATAATTTCCTATATTGGCGAAATTTGGGTTCTCTGGTGACCCAATGTTTACTTTCTTGAGTTTCAACAGCTGTAGAAACTGGTCACTTGAAATACCACTTCCTTCCACTGTGCACATGCCCTTTGATTCCAGTATGTTTATGTTATTCAGATCATCATCTGGGTCTCCAGCTAGATTGTAGCAAGCCATCCATTGCTGAATGGTCACACTGCACTGGTGGGAATTGGCCTCTTCGACAGGAATTTCAACAAATATCTTCGCATTTATCATTTGAAGTTCAACATCAACTGTAGGTTGCTCATCAGCAAATTCAAATGTCTGCCTATACTGCTTGGCGAGTCCTTCCTAATATTGGGTTCCTTGCCACAACTCCATATATGCATACCACATTCTAGGTTTCATTTCCAATGTATGAATGAAATGATGGACCCATTCCTAGCGCATGTATTCTACCAATATGGTGCGATACTGATTTATGTGCTATATAGGGCTCAAAAATCCTGTGTACTTGTGACTCACTGTGAGGACTTCTTCGCCGAATCTGACTTCCATTAAACTTATGCATTATGGACATTCTATTATGAACTTCTTGTGTGTATCCCACCATCTAGTGGGTGTAGCCTTCAGCACATGGTCTAACGTAGACAAGCCCTGTGACTCTGTTACAAGTCCTTCAAACTCACTTAAGAAGGTGGCAAGGTTAGGAAAACCCTCATAGGTGGGAAGCTCTCTTAACTCATTCTCCACCCATCGCACAGACCTTGTAATTCTTACACACCTCCTCATAGAGACCTCATGTAGCCTATTTTTCCAGTTTTCCAACGCCTTCCTTGAGTCTGATGTGTAGGAACTAGCACTCTTCCAGCTGAGGTTTCCATCTGTTGTCGGATTGATATAGTCTTCTTTCATGGTAGTAACATTGTAGATATGGTTGAGATACTCACTTTGTTCCTCATTATAGAAAGGCTCGACATATCTCCGTCCTTCCAACGGATCAATGGGTGACACTACTCTCATCTCATTATCCTCGAACAAGAGGATCCTTTTATTAAAATTGATAATGGTTTAATTGTCTATGGCCCAATCTATCCCTAGAAATGAGGGATATGGATTTGTGTCATCAATAATGTTAATGACTTCAAAGTCTGCAAATGTGCGCAACCCTTCAATGTCGACAAGAACTTGACTCAATCTTTCAATTGGGAGGACCTTCACCCGATTTGCAAGTCGCAACTGGATAGGAGAACAATCCAGGCATGGATTTCCCATACTTTCCCAAGTCTGTCGCATCAAAATATTGACATCAGAGCCCAAGTTTAAAATGATATAATCCATGTCGTAGTCACCTATATGCACAGTCATTCTTAACTCGTGTCTATGTTTTGAATTTCTTGTTGACCTGGTTAACTTTCTTTCCAGGCTACGGCTCTACTGGTGTTTCTTCTATCAGTGCTTACAGTTCTGTGATAGTATCTTTATCTTAAATTAATGCTAAGCAACTTGACAGAAATGACTTGATTTTACTAATATTTTGTGGATTCTTCTTCTGAAATATTTGCTAAAATCATTCATGCATCTCCTTGAATTCTTCTGATGTCAATGGTTCTTCTGGATCCACAAAATCACATCGTACATCCATGAATACTTGCTTCTATTTCTGGACGTCGAATGGCTCCTTCTTCTACATCATGGATCATACTTGCGGCTACAGTTGTTCTTTCTAGGTTTCTTAATCAGGCCCAATCGCAGCACCTCCTTATGTTATGACAACAATAATTTAATCTCTTCGTTCAACAGCAATCATCTAAACGTTCAAGTTAGGATTGGGATTCAGGTTCGGCTTCTACATAGGGTTAGGACCTATGATGGTCCTAGCCTGCCACTTTGCGATCAACTGAGGACATTTCTCCACATTATGGTCCCATCCCTTACAATATGAACATGTCTTCGCAGGTTCCAGGCAATATCTGGCATAGTGACCTAGTTGTCCACAGTTATAGCATGTAACTTGACCTCTTCCTCTACCAAATCCTCCTCCTCCTCCACCTTTGAAGTTTTTTCCACCCCTTCCTTGAGGGTGTGGTTGCTGCTGGGGGTACTGATTCTATTGATACTATGGCTGATAGTGATTTTTCTGTGCATATGGTTGTTGTGGAACATACTGAAGCTGATACTGGTTCTGACACTGATTGGGAGGGAACTATGCAGGCTAATATGATGCTTGCGTCGGTCCATCCTGAGTCTGCCCCTCGTTCTTCATCAAGTATGTGTCGACCATATTTTCCTTCAATAGTTGGTATGCTCTGCAATCCTTCTCTTCATGCCCTACTGACTTACAAAGTTTACAGAACATGTTTGTTGTAGTGCTTACAATCTTTTGCAAGTATATATAGTCTTTGTCACGGTGTCCTCTATTATGGCATATGCTACACCAAGATAGTCCATGGGCACTTAATGGGTTTAGCGCACCGGATGAGACATAATTCATGAAGGATAGACAATTATCCTTGGTGTGTCCGTCTGTTTTGCATTTTGTGCACCATAAGTCTTCGTGGGATTCTTTACCCTTCTTGATGTCCTGAAGCTGTAGCGTTGGATTAGACAATTGTGACTAAATCTGTACCATTCTTGTAGCACCATCCTCGATTGGCGAGGCTTCCAGCTTCATTGCCAATTCTAGCGCTTTCGTCTGCGACTCTATCTTTTGTTGCATTAATGGGCCTCGAATGTGTGGTAATAGCGCAACAATAAACCACTCTTTATGCTGCACATCCGACATCAGGAAACTTACTTTGTCCATCAAAGTCTTAAACCATTGGTCAAAGTCTCATACTGACTCTGTCAATGCTTGTTTGAATTCCTTGATCTCGATGATACACTGCAACTTAGATTTAGGTTTTTTGAACTCAGAGATCCTTGCGGCTCATATCTCATCAAGGGTTTTCTGTGGTGTTTTTGGCAGTACCACACAAAAATTCATAAACCAGTCAAGTGCACGACCCCTTAGAGTCGTGATCATATGCACTTTCTTTAAGTCCACGTTCTAAACTAAGAGAACCATCCAAACAACTTCACAGATGAACCAATGCTGCTCTGGATGTTCTGCTCCATTACCATTGAATGTGGGTAACCAAATATCATGCCTGACCATTGCGTTGGTGTTTGGGTTATCTGATGACTGATTTAATGGAGATGTATTGTCCTGCATGCTAGTTGCAGTACTAGAACTATCAGTATTAACAACTCTTTCCTAAGATGAGGCTATAGACCTTACCTCTGGCAATACTTTTGGTGTGATGTAGTTGCATCCTAACCTTAATGACTCGATAGTCTCTTCATATTTTTCTGCTCCTTTTGATATCGGGCTATAGTCCTCTTCTTCATCGCAAGACCCTTCGTCTACCTGCGACTGAAGTTCATGCTGACTCTCCTCATATAGGCTAGGAGCTCGTCGACCTTCCTCTATCTTTCTTCTCTTTCTTGATCTGAATGTCCTTCCACTCCTTAGGAATCCAACTTCTAGTTCAGGTTCTGTACTTCCTGGGAACATCTCAACTCACCATTTCCCATTTTCTTGACAGGTCATCTACGACATAGCCTTCCTCCGGGGTATGCGACCCAACTACTCAACTGCAAGATACCCTTGTCATAAACGAGCATCTTGATCCATGTACTGATAGACAACAAATATCTTCTTCGGGGTCCTTGGAAAAAAATTCTTTCAACCTCACTATATGAGGTTATGGCCTCTACTGCAAACTTAGTAATGTATCCTTGCAAAATACTGTCAACCCAAAAATCATCAGCTCTAAAAATGGTGTTACTTACACTCGTTACTTCGTGCACCAACTTATAACTCCACTTGACTGCTTCTCTTCTTTGGAAGTTCATTTGCCATCTTTCCAATCTTGACAACCACTTGTGCAACACAATGGGAAACTCTGTGAAGAATATCTTGTGAATATCAGAATATATGTGTTTGTCTCCCTAGTTTTCTGTGCTTAACTGAGATCCTGCGCTCTCTTCTTGTGTGAATGCTAGCATCTTAGACTCCAACCATTCCTCTATCTTGTTCTTCATCAGATGCAACAAAATTTCCCTTGACTCAAATGATTAACGGTCTTGGAAACCGAACCATTTGTTGGCCTCTTTCTCTTGCTTCTCTTGACCCGCGGTTCAACAACAACATAATACCAACAAGAAAATAAAAGAAATCAGCTCGACAGAGCAAGCTCAGTCAGCAACATTCGTGAGGAAGGTACAGTCTCACCCGAGATATCTTAATGAATAACTTCCAGAACCATGTTTTCGTAGTTGGCGATGGATTATAGTCCCGTGGCGCGTGACCAAGGTGCTCGACAAAGACAATGGGATGGAGTCTTTCACCCCGCGACAATGGCACAACCAAGTGCCACAGGTCACCTGCGCGACACAACCTTGTCCTTAAAACATATCAACTGGCGTAACTATGCGACAGAGTCGATTCCTTATACTTGAAAGACAACACACTACTTATATTTTAACTCAACAGCTTAACCATGAACTCATACATAACAGTCCAACAATACTTTTAAACAATCATTCATTCATACCGCGACATACATTCAACAACAACTGTAACTGTGATAATGGAAGATAAGCAAACATTCACATAAACATTCACCATTCAACAACATTCATTCATATAACATAGGAAATAATGTGGAAACCCATATGGGAAAAACCACCAAGTTGCTCTTCATCTGGCATGAGAAATGTAGGTAGCACATTGCAGCCTACAACTTGTAGACTGTTCTTAAGATATGTCTTTCTGACTCAATCTTCTTTCTCTCATGCTCTCTGGTTTATTGTTTCTATCTACTCCTACTGATCTGTACACATCCTGGATTGACTCTTCTACTTTACTAGCAGTCTACGCACACAGCTGCAATATCTGTGGCTCAACAGTCTTTTCCTTCTACGAGACTCTCCTCTGAGTTGACTACTTAATCTAACTGAATCTAATTTAATCTCATCTAACCCTTATATAGAGCGGGTTCTTTCTATTTATAAAATTTTCAAGACCACGCAGGGTCGACTGAGTACTACTCGGTTATTACAAACTCAAGTGGTTACAAAATATTTGCAATTACATTGAATGTCGGCCCATACCTAGCCACGAAAGTTTTGCATGACATTAACCACAGCCTTAACTAGCCGTGAAAACGTCCTTCAGTATTCTGCACTAGTCATAACTAGCTGCAAAACTATCCTTGTATCTTCTACAGTCTTCCTTGACTTCCACCTGTCCAGCGTTAACTCTTCTGCCTGCCTCTTCCACCGACTCTGGATGTGCTTTTCCTCATCGCACCATCCTTGTCGTGGCTTCCTCTGCTCTGCGCTTCCTTTCCTTCTTTATACTGCCTTTCTCCATCGCGTGCATGTTTTATCTTTCTATTTCGGTTCATTCACTTCCTTCTTGACCTGCTTTTCCCTTGTCGGGCACTCACTTTTCCTCCTTTGCTTGCGCGTCAGATTCTTCCTTGTGCACTTTTCCCTACCCAACACCCTCCCAATTCCCATTATGACTTAATGAAGAGGAAAGCATGGATAATCTCTTGGATGGATGCCCCTTATGCTCATCTCTATGGGATAGGAGAGCGATGATATTATGTAGGAGTAACAGAATGAGGGGACAACCAGATCTAACCCTCAAAGACTGGAACTTGAAAGATTTTAAAAACCGGATTCTAGGCATGTTATGGATGATGTTCCTAGGGATGCTATTATAGATTCTTTATAAGGAAAGAAACAGTCACATATTTAGGGACAATAAGTCCAACGAAGAGGAATTCTGGAAGAGGATTGTCCATAACCTTCAAGTGACGGTTCGAAGTAAGCAGTGGGGAGATAGGGACAAGGATCTCATGGAAGCAGAAGCTCATATAGATGTTGGATGGGAGTTAGGTAGGAACGATCTTGATGCATTTAAAAGAAAAACCCAGTTTGTCAACCATCCATCCCAAATTCTCTGTTTCATTCGCAACCAGGATCTTTCAAGCTTAATTTCGACAGAGCGTCAAGGGGAAACCCAGGAACTACTAGATATGGGGTCGTTTGTAGGGATGCAATAGGGGGTATTATGAAAATCTACCAGGGTGCCATCGGGAATGATACTAACAACTCTGTCGAGCTGGAAGGTCTCATCCAGGGCCTCAGGATGGCTTTAAGAGAGGGTCGGTTCCCAGTTACAATCAAAGGAAATTCCAAAGTAATAATCAAGATGGCGAAAAAAAATTCCATGGGTTAGATGGTGAAAAAAGTCACCAGCAGTTGGCATATTCTTAGCAGATTGGAAACACTGAGTTGTCTTATCACCACCTTCTCTACCCTGTCATTTATCCATGGAAGGAGGGAATCCAATAAGGTTGTTGACCTCATGACCAATATAGGGGTGGGTATAGGTCAGGACCTAAAGGTTGGAAAACTGGATGAATTCGAGAGATAAGATTGGGTGGACCAATGCAAACACATAGTGGATGTAGATCATGCGACGACATGACAAGTGAGAGAGAACATAAAAGTGACGCTTAGCCATGGTAGCTGGATTCAAAGGGATGTGGAAGATGTGTCGATTAACTTAAAATAATCATAGAACAAGGATGAGGAAAGGTCTACCTACTTTCTCCCAGGTTACAAGAAAGTATAGTGACCAGCGAATGAAGAGATATGGGAGGGATACGATCCAACCTCCACACCAGGTAATTAATATCTCCATCATGTAGTAAACCGGGATCAATACGGAAATAAGAGGGATAAATGATGGGACAAGAGGTGTAAGGCACCATCCAATTATGTCAATTACAATATCCTTGCTATATTATAGAGCAAAAGATGAAGCCTTGGCATCTGCACTCCATGCATCCCTATTAAGTTAACTGGTATTATTGTAGGTGAGCACTCTCTGAATTCACAAAGCACTCGATTTGTTTTCATAAGTTCGTCTGACCCCGCTAGACATCACCTTCTAGTAGCAAAGATGGCGTCGAAGAGGAAAGGTAATGCTGGAGCTGGTCTGGTGTCAGGTTCAAGGGGTCATGGAGGGAAAGGGATTGTGGGTAACATAATAGGAGGAATTGGCAGAAGAGTTGCACAGGCTAAACGCTAGGACAGAACATCAACCACTTTCTTTCGGGAGTATATCCATCTGGTGGTTCACGATGAGATTGAGGCTATCGAGAAGGATTTATGGGAGGAGGTTCAGGCTATTCCCATGGAGGAAACTTGCTCGGAGGTGGAATAATGCGTGATAGACCCGGGAACCACTGCAGGGAGGGCGTCGACATATGACATGATGCTTATGGTTTACTGGGTCATGAAAAATCTCATGGCCCACATAGCCATGGATGGTGAGGGCAAGCGCTAGGGATATTAGGAGACAGTTCAGGCTTGGAAAGAGCATCACCAAGACAACCGATTGATGCACCGAAATATTAATTTTATCGCATCCAAGTTGTTATTGAAATTTTATGCCCCTAATATGCAGACAAAGGAAGCAGGACCCAAAAGCAGAAGTGGGAACCATATCAGATAGGCAGAGGAGGTTGCGAACCCGAAGGGGCTAAAGGAAGAAGGGAAGGGAAAAAGCATCGAGATGGGCAGTGCAGGTGACGAGGACCGTGGTCAAGTTCCTATTTGAATCAGTGCGGATAAATAGAGTATTGTTTAGTGTTTTTCTGCATCTTTAATTATTTTTAGATTCAAGTTAGCAGTGGAAGTTTAGCCAAGTTAAAGAGAGGACACGATTCATTTTTGGGAAGTCCTAGTCTGAAGGTGTTTTAATGTTTTGTTTCTATAAGTACATGTTGAACCTAGAACTCTACAAGAGCGATACGTGACCTGTTGTTATTATTAATATAGTCTTTTTACTTAAAAAAAAATAGACATAATTAGCCATATCAGTCATGTTAGTATCCGCTTATGCCTTGGCAACAATGGGTACCCCTTAGATGTGAATAAGGTTGAACGGTTGCATCGTGCCCTAGGTAAGATGGGAAGCCAAGCAAGGATTGACGTGCATCCACTAGCGCCTTCCGCTACATCTTGCATCTTCATCTGCTTATAAAGCTTGCCAATTGAAAATCGTTATTGTCTTTTTTAGGGCCTTGTGCCAATGCTTGAGATATAGAAAGGATCAGTTCCCCTCGGTCTAGAAAACTATTCAGAGTGTTTCTAATTATTTCCACCATGAACAAGCGTACCAAGTTGGATCATGCAACCATCATTAATATATAACTTGTTTTTTATGTCCTTCTAAGAATATTATGATTCTGCATTTCTTGCATACTTTTTTCGATATCTGCAGCATAAGAAAATACAATTATAGGTTAAAAGATATTATTTCTGAAGATCCAAATTAGTTTAAGGAAATGGTAACTCCATAACTAATATGGTATTGAGAATGAGTATGTTTAAAGATTGCGTATGAATAATAATACCCTTTATGGGAGCTCGAATCAGTGCTTCTCAACCACAATAGTTCGATCAAATAAATTTAATCTTATTCATGTGTTCCCCGCTTTGTGTTTGGTGTTGGGTGGAATTCAAGTTTCAAGACGTGTTCCCATTAATGCATCGTAGCTATAATACATGCCACATGCATATCATGTAATTTAACCATAGGCCCACATTGAATGGAAGCTATAATACACGCCACATGCATATCATGCAATCTACCCGTAGGCCCAAGTAAACGACAGACTCGTCCAACCACATTGCTATGTCAACTTCAATGGTTTTTATTTTGAAGCCACATGCGCTACCATTCGGAAAAGAGTAAACTTTCTACTCGATCATTTGCACTGATCGGATGACTTGGCTTGCGTGAGCTTTCACATCATGCATTACTGATCGTCCGATCGGTACAAATGGTCGAGTAGAAAGTTTACTCCCTCGAAAAATGCTACCCTTCACAACGCTGCTTTTGTGTGCGCTGTCAAAAATCCTCGCACAATTGATAGATCTTAATGGTAATGAAAATTACATATAAATTCCAGTTATCTCGGTGACAATTCATTATATCATTGTTTAAAGAGAAACTATGCAAAAATTCATCCCTTGAGTTATTTTGGCTGCGAATTAATTATTTCTTATCGATCTAAATGTTAAATTATATCATTGATCCAAAAAAAGATTTCAACTAATATCTTTTCTTCATGTTAATGATAACTTGTTTTCCTTATGTTTTTTTATTATTAAATCCATTCACTAGTTCATATGTTATGTGTACAATATTTTTAATTGTAATTATATTTTGCATTATCTACTTACACGCTTAATTATATTAAACCTTATTTATGGATGATTACATTGAAGGTGTTTTTAAAGGGTTGGTTACTCTGAATCCTTTGTCGTCTGTCAAGTTTCTATCAGAAAGCACCCCATGTCAACTTTTTTATTTGTGCCTGAGTTAGTTTGGCAATCGTCCATCCAAATTGACAGTGACCTCCGAAACTGCGTTTTCCATATCTTCGTCTCCATGGAATATCTCATAATACACCTGCGAATAAATCTACTTTAAGAAATTTACTAATAAACACTCAAAATTAAAATCTTTGTGGCTAAATACTTCAGTATTAATTATTCTTTGTAGCTAAATACTCTGGTATTCATGTGAACCTGAATTTATAGATCAAGATAAGTTGGATTCAGTAATTTATCGCTCTATTACACCATGTTAATGTCACTAAATCAAAAGATACAAATATTACTCTGTGACTTCACATAAATCGTTCTGCTCTGTTAAACTTTTGACGTATAAAACTGAAACAAACAAGGACACAGAGAAGACTATGATCAACATGCTGATACTGTTGAGAGTAGAGCAGGTAACTTCAGAATCTCTGTATCACAATGAGTTAACAACTTCCTGCAAACCCCTGTTTCTCAGCCACATCCAATTCTACTCCTTTAGACCCCTGTCTATGAGCAGCATGCAATGCATCCACCTGTAGATGAAAAACACTAACAACAGATTTCTGGAATAACTTAAAACAATTTCCCTTTGATAAAATAAAATGCATAGCATTATGTGGACAGACACAAACATACAGGGACAGATAATTAAATTTGGAACAGATCATAAATATACAGAGCAAATATACATACACATGTTCAGAAATAGATATGGGCACAAAACAAACGTTTTTATTTCCTTCAGCATTCCTATTACATCAACCAGCAACCTCAGCCAAGAAAACCAACAACCATTTTTTATTGCAGGAAGAATTACATTGGAGAAATCTAGAAGACATGGCGTCTAGATACTTCAGGATATGTCGGTGTGGGGATTGAATTCTTTAGGAAGTATCTGATCATTTAATACAACATTTATGGAGGAAACTACCAATTGCAACTAACTCAATCAGCTGGAAATGGGTTGGTGAGCTAGATCTTAACGGTTCTTATTTTCCGTAATTTGGTTTCATCAACCAACATTCTCCCACTTGAAATTAAATGGAGGAAAATCTCTGGTTATTCATCCAAAACTATGGATCATGTTACTTCCAAGCCAACCAAGATTCTACAAAGATCTTGCTTGTCTCTTGGAAAGAATTTAGTGAGCATATCAGTAGGGTTCTCAGCAATATGAATCTTTTCCAGATTTGAATGCCCTTCTTCTAACACTTGGCGAATCCAGTGGTACCTTAGATAAATGTGCTTGGTCCTTGAGTGAAATGCTGCATTTTTCGCCAAGTGAATGGCACTTCAACTGTCAAAATGCAACGCATACTTGTCCTGTTTTATTCCTATCTCTCCTAGGAATCGCTACATCCACAACATCTCTTTGCAAGCCTCTGTTGTAGCTATGTATTCTGCCTCGGTTGAGGAGAGAGATAAAAAAATTTGAAGCCTATGTAAGGTTTTCCATTACACCAAAACCTGTAGATGTTGATGAACATTTGAAACCCAGCACAAGGACCTATCATCAGGAGTGGAGGTGATAGGAGTGGAGGTTAGTCCGCTTTTTTTATATTCCTAATGGTGCGGCAGTTATACCATGTGGAGGTTGTACCAATACTCCAACACCCCGCCTCTGGCGTAGCTCGGGGGAATTGAACTTGAGACCTATGCTCTGATACCATGTAAGGTTTTCTGTTACACCAAAAATTGCAGATGTTGATGAACATTTGAAACCCAACACAAGGCCCTATCACTAGGAATGGAGGTTAGTCCAGTTGTTTTATATTCCTAGAGGTGCGGAGGTTATACCATGTGGAGGTTGTATCGATACTCCAATATCCTAGATACCCAAGACACTGCTGCACTTGCAAATGTATACAAGTAACCAGTGGTGGAATTTCTAGTGTCCACATCTCCAGCCATATCTGCATCTGCAAGACCTTCAAGCACAATATTAGGATTTCCAAAGCTTAAACAATAATGACTAGTACCTTTGAGGTACCCTAAAATCCACTTTACCGCTTCCCAATGTTGTTTGTTGGGATTGGTAAGAAATCTACTCATTACTGCCACTGAGTGTGCAATGTTTGGGCGTGTACATACCATGGCATACATCAAGCTTCCAACTGCTGAAGCACAGGGGATTTTTCTCATTTCCTCCTCCTCCTTGTCATTATAAGGGCACAAATCAACACTCAATTTGAAGTGGGTTGCAAGAGGTGTTCCCACTGGTTTGGCATCCTTCAAGTTGAACTTGTTAAGCACCTTCTCAATATACCTTTCTTGTGACAACCACAACCTTTTGTTCTTTCTGTCACGTATGATCCTCATGCCCAATATTTGTTGTGCTTGGCCCAAATCCTTC
>LPNX010107599.1:234925-247759 GCA_001517045.1 Pseudotsuga menziesii
GCAGTTTATTAGTCTCTCTTTCAACACCCACATGAAAATTTTGAAATATATCAAATACCTCATCTTTTCCCTTCATAGGATAGGCCGAAAATTTTCTAGATGCATCATCTATGAAAGTAACAAAATATGAAGCTCCTCCTAGAGACTTAACATTAACCGACCCAAATACATTAGAGTGTACCAATTCTAATAGATTATTTTTTCTTTCATGGCCTTCTCTCATAAATGAGACTCTACGCTGACTTCCATATATACAATGCTCACAAATTTCAAGTTCATAAGATCTCAAACCTAGAAGAAGATTTTTTCCAACAAGAATTTTTAGGCCCTTTTCGCTCATGTGGCCCAAACGCTTATGCCACAAATCTGGCGAGGTTTCTTCTTTTGCAACAATAGCCACATTTGATTTTCTTGTTATTTCTCTCAATGTATATAGTGTCCTTGTTTTGAATCCTCTATCCATGACCAATGCTCCTTTTCTAATTTTCCAACCACTCTTTCCAAAGCTAGTGGAGAAAACTTCATCATCCAATTGTCCCACTGAGATTAGGCTCATGTGCATCTCTGGAACATGCCTGACTTGTTTTAATAGTATATCATGCCCATCCTTTGTTTGGATTTGGACATCTCCCACTCCAACAATGTCACAAAAGTGATTGTTTCCTAGATGTACTCGGCCATAGTCTCCAACTTCATATGAGACAAAATTGGTTTTGGATGGTGTTACATGGTGATATGCCCCAGAAACTAAAATCAAATCGATTCTACTGATAGAGGTGTATAGGCATGCATCTTCCATTGAAACAGTAAATAAAACATCATTATCTGAAACAACAACAGTGGTCTCACCTTCATTTATGTTGGCTGTTTTTTTATTTGAGCTAGCTGAGTTTTGCTCCATCTGTTCTTTCTTCCATATCTGACATTCTCTTTTCATGTGTCCTGGTTTTCCACAATGATAGAAATTAATTCTGCCTCTTCTTGATTTTGGTCTACCCCTTGACTTGGAACGCCCTTGCCTAGTTTGGTCAATTTTCCTTCCACGATCAGCTATGGTGATAGCTTCTCCTCCTTGGTTTTATGTCAGTGATTTTCGTCACAACTCCTCATTCATTAAGCTACTGCTAACATCATCAAACTTTAGGGTCCCTGCAGGAGCTGAAGTGCTTATGGAAACTATCAAATTCTCCCAGCTGTCTAGCATGGAGCACATGAGTAGGATGACTCTGATGTCATCATCCAACACAATTTTAACAGAGGCAAGCTGACTGGTAATGATGTTGATTTCATTTAGGTTCTCTACAACTGAAGCACCCTCCTTCATTTTCAAATTGTACATCTTCTTCATAAAAAATACCTTGTTTGATGTTGTGTTTTTCTCATAAAGATCATGTAGTTTCTTCCATAGATCTACTGATGTCTTCTCTCCAGCCACATTGAAGTAGACATTCTTTGCTAAGTATTTCCTGATTATAGCAATGGCCTTCCTCTCAAGCTTGTCCCATTCTTCATATCTCATTGATGAAGGTTTACTTGCAGCTCCTTCAATGGGAAAATATTGATCTTTTAAGATCAATATGTCTTCCATCTATGGTTTCCATAGAGAAAAATTAGTCCCATTTAGATTCCCCATGTCACTCATAGTTGTAGTTTCCATGCTGATTCAAATAGCACTATTGAAAATCCCACTCTCCAATTCTGGCCTCCGCATAATCTTAGAGGTTTCTAGGCAGAGCAAATGCAAACTAGACAACCTCTAATGGCCAACTTCTTCTACAACAAGGGCTGGCTCTGATACCGGTTGTTGAGAATAGAGCAACTAACTTTAGAATCTCAGTATCACAATGAGTTGACAACTTCCTGAAAATCCATGTTTCTCAGCCAATTCCAATTCTGCTCCTTCAGACCCCTGTCTATTAGCAACATACAATGCATCCACCTGTAGATGACAAACACTAACAACAGATTTCTGGAATAACTTAAAACAATTTCCCTTTGATAAAATCAAATGCATAGCATTATGTGGACAAACACAAACATACAGGGATAGACAATTAAATTTGGAACATAGCATAAATATACAAAGTGAATATACATACATATGTTCAGAAATAGATAAGGGCACAAAACAGACGGTTTTATTTCCTTCACCATTCCTATTACATCAACCATCAGCCTCAACCAAGAAAACCAACAACAATTTTTTATTGCAGGAAGAATTACATTGGAGAAATCTATAAGACATGGCGTCTAGAGACTTTAGGAGATGTCGGTGTGGGGATTGAATTCTTTAGGAAGTCTTTGATCATTTAATACAACATTCATGGAGGAAACTACCAACCGCAACTAACTCAATGAGATGGCAATGAGTTGGTGAGCTGGATCTCAATGGTTCTTATTTGCTGTAATTTGGTTTCATCAACCAACAAATACCTGGCGATCCAATGACAAATGAAATGGCACCAAGAGACCGGAGTGCTCGCACTATAAATGAAGATAACCCCTGGCTATTGTCATTGTTATTGCACTGGAGCTCCAATCACCTTCTCACTCTTCCTTGGAAATGGAAAATATTCGAGAGTCACAGGTAAAATGATCTTTATATTTATGGGATGCCAAGAAAGGAGGACTTGTCAACCTGATGAGATGGCATCATCATCGTTTATTGAATTAGTGCAAGAAAATGACTCTCTTTCTTTGCTTTCATGTGTTATAAATATATTCTTCAACAGGTAATTTGAACTTTGAAGTGATAGGTATTTATTTTTTGAAAAGGATGTGGGTCCATTTGTCTTATATGAGATAGAGGATGTATGATGTTTTTTAATTTTTTAATAGAGTTCAAAAGGTTAATTATAAATATATTAATAATAATTTTAATACTATAAATATATTAATAATAATTTTAATATTAGATTTGAGGTGTAAGGAAAGAGTGTGTCTTACTCCATTTAAGTTTTGTGTTCTAATTGTCATTCAAAGTTTTTTTTTAAAGATGCAGCGTAAATGATGGATAATTATTGTCTCTTATTCTTTTTATCTCACAAATATGTGTGAGGATTGGGTTGTGAACATTCAATCTTTTAATTTTTCATTTTTAAGGACGTAGAGTGTATATGATGTATAATGCAAATTGAAATATATAGATAGTAAATTTCAAATTTTGTATATGGAGGTTGAAAAACAAATTATAATTATAATTAGTAAGATCTATGTTTGGATTTGATGCACAAAGGGGTTATATTATTTAGTTATTTTAATTTAATGCATAGGAGAGTGTTGAGTCTCATTGGTATAGTGGTGAATTGATTATGAGGTGAGTAATGAGTATGTTTTGTAAGCATTTCTTCATTTTTTTGTATAATGTGTTGTGTGATTGCATGTGTGTGAAACAATAATCCATATTTGATGACTTAGAATAATTTATATGAGTATAAAATATCCTCTCTTCATTGAGAATCTTTATGATATCTTTTCACTCACTTGATTAGTATGACGTTAATGTAGACCATTTGAAGACCTTGGAGGAGGCTCCGATTAAACCAATTTTGGTATGAATGTGTCTATGCCTATGTTGTATGCCTTAATTGAAAGGGTCAAGGCCTTTATTAATGTTCTAGGATTTTAGTGAACCAATGCTCCTTTGGAGTTCTCCAATATTCATCAAATGGTGACTATAACGTTTAGGTTTGATATTTTCCCTTTTTTTCATTTGAGAGATTTTTTTACAAGTATCCTTGAGATGCTCTATCTCTTCATGAATGTTACACTTAAAGGTGTATTTTCATAATTAAATTCCTAGATTCAATGATAATCATCGCACAATAGAAATATATTATTTGTAAATGTTGAGTGGAATCCATCTTTGCACATGATTCCCCATTGGAATTGGCTTATAGCAAATTTAAAAATCTACCAATTGTGTAGATGAAATTTAACATCGAATCATGCTATTAACTTCATATCCCAAAAGAAAAAAGACAATGCAATCATTACTACATAACCTGCAAATGCTTATTGCTTTGAAAGTTTAGGGAAAAAACAAAGAATTACATTTAATACAATCCTTGAACATTATAGGGGAGGTGGTGATTTCCTCAAAGAGGCACATTCTACAGCTTGGTAGGGGGAGATGTGTAAGTCCTTCCGTGCTCATCCTAGAGCTGACATGTGTCCTTTTTAAAAATAATAAAATGTTATAAAAAATAAAATGTCGACTCAATTATATTTAAAATATTTTTTAGAACCACATATATAAGACTACAAATTAAAGCCACAAACATTCAATTCACATTTCCTCAACACTTCCACTCTAAAAAAGGGGTTTGCAATTAGAGAGATTTGATCCCTTTTGGCGCTTGGTAGATCCTTTTTAAGATGGATCTATGCTAGTATACCTCAACTTCAAGAATCTCCAACGACCTCAAATCATCAAATCCGTGACAAATCTTCCAAGTAAGAGAAAACACTAACTCTTATACTTCAAATATTTGTAAGCTCCATCGATCCCTGTATACTCTTCAGTTTCACACATTTATGCAATCTAGCTCCAATGATGCTAAGGTTTCAAAACCCAACAGCTCCTCTACTTCTATGCATTCTTTAATTTCTAGGTCTTGAAGTTTTGTAAGACTGCATAGCCCTTCTATTTTCCTCAATTGACAGCAATCAATCAGTTTTAGTTTTACGAATGCATTTGGAAATGTTCCCAGTCCCAACAAATGATTACAAGAGTAGACGAGGAAACGTTGAAGGTTTGGGCAAACACCTTCGCCAAATGATAACTCATCCAAAATTTGTGTGGTACAATTCCAAGTGTTGGAGCCTAGGCATGCAATATTTTTCACTTTACCCATCAAGCGACTTTTTAAAAGCCATCTTTGGCTAGGAGAAATATGTGACTATCATCTAGTTTTGGTATGCTCAATCTATTAAATCTTTATTAAAAGCACTATAAAGAATTTCATATGTATTGTGTTCTTCAATGTCAAAGTTATTCAGTCACCACCAACTTGTCTTCTCCGTGAATATTCACCAACCATGATTCTTTGATATTTAAGCGAAACACGAGTCAATGTCAATGCTATTCAGTCACCGCCAACTTGTCTTCTCCATGAATATTCACCAACCATGATTCTTTGATATTCAAGCGAAACATGAGTAATACATACTAAAGAAAATGCATGACCATTATCATAACATTTTCCCATCATCGTATCATTATGGATTCTAAAGTTTAAAATGCACATACACATAAATATGTTAATGAGATCATACATTGGAGGCTAAATTCTCATAGTTGTGTAAACGTAAAGAAAGACCAGATTGCAAAACCAGGGCATAAACAAAATCTTTCAAACCTCGGAAAGGAGGTCCAATGAGAAGATTAGGTGGAAAAATAACCTTTGTAATTGTTTCATGTATTATATATATAATTTTATTATTTAATATTTTCACATATCTAAAGGAAAACAAATATTAATTTATTATTTTATTTGAAGAAATATATTTTTAAAATTTTGTATATTGATTTAGTTTATGTTTAACCCGTAGGTATGTAATGTTTCTTGCCATTTTTTAGATATTTTTGAAAGCAAAATGAAAGATACTCTTTAATTTAACCTTCTTGTATTGATGGAAACATAATAGAGTAATATTTAACAATGTTATTCAAACTTGGAATTTGAAGACGTACGAAGCCACCCTTACATATCCTAAGTTGGATGGTAAACTGACAATGGATATTTAACTGACCACATCTAATAGGGACCCACCATCAATCATATAAACCATTGTGCATCTTATTTTATAGCTCATAAATCCACTTAGATCACTCGATGTCATCATAAACCATACACATGTTAAGTTTGCTCTTTAATTTTCAAATAATTTTGTCAATATTTTCTTCTTTAAATATCACACTTAACTAGCAAATATATCAAAAATGACCCTACGTAATCGTTTTCACCTTATTTCACAGCACGAATAGAATTGTACTTATTTCATGTATTATAACATTTGATATTCTTTCTTTCATATTTACAAATATCCAAAGAAAAAATAAGTTTCTTTTATTACTTTATTATTATTGTTTGAAGGAATATATGTTTACACTTTTGTATATTGATTTTGTTTATGTTCAATCTAAAGTTTTGTAATGTTCATTATCCTTCATGGCAATGTCACACACTACAACATTAGACGGAATGCAAATTGCATCATCGTTCTCCTCCAACGGCTATGCAAAGACGAAAAGCACTTCATATGTCACACTTCGAAAAAAATGAAGAGGCGCACTTTCATTCTTTGTCCTTTTCACACTTAAAATTACAACCCTTAATCCCTGAACTCCCCCTACTACATGAAATACCAGTGTTGATTACCAATCTAATAGAGTCAAACTTGATAACTACCTAGTCATCGATTGCATGGGTTTCTATTTATTGCTTCTTAGTACTTGCAGTAGAGTTTTCCTTTAAATTTGATTGAATACTATGCCTATCATAGATTCACTAGACTTGCTTTCATCACATAAACTTATATTATCTACACACAACTTTCTCTCATTTTTACAACATATCGAAATTCTCTTATGTGTTTCATTTCCCGGACTTTGGAGTATGCTAATTATATTTATTTATTAAAATAAAATTATATTACAATTCCAAACTAATTCAACCGACTTATAGTTACATATCATAGATAATTATGTAGCATGTAAGTTTATGTGCAAATGTTCTTGGCTTGCATATTTAATAAATAACTAAAATGTCTAACATTCCAAAACGAAGTAGTCTAACGCTTCGACAATTTTGCCCAACATTAGACTACTCTGTCATGACGATGTGATCCCCTCCAATGAACTGTTATCCAAACATCATATGTCCACGCAGTCCCCACTCAAGTTGACTCTTTACCCCAAGCACCGTCTCCACCCCGTCATCGCAATAACTCTTAGGGTGGCGGGTTGGTCCTTCAATCCCGTAACCCTCCTCCGTCCAACCCACAATACTCTGCTGCTCCAACTCCTCCTCCGCCCACATTGCATGCTCCATCACCAGAGATAGACTGTCTCTCTATCATGAGGAAACCAAAGGAATATCTTTCGTTGGTGCAGCTAGTGAACAAGAAACTAGATGTTGGGACGCTTCTCCACGATCATGCTTATAACGATACTGAAATCACAATCTTCAAAACTAACTGATTTCCACTTCCTCTGATTTTTTAACAGTTTTTCACTTCCTTTTTTTTTTTAATAGATTTGAAGATTGATTTAAATGGAAACTACTCCCCATTCAGTTTTCTTCCTCCCCATTTCTTGATCGAATTCTTCCTCCGTCACCAGGTTCAACATCCGTTACCCTTCTTTTAAATCAAAATAATAACATATATAAATAAATGGAATTGAACTAGGAAAAATCTACAAATTTGGACTTATAAATTGAGCACATAGATCTGTAGACAAACACACAACTCACAAAATAGATCACACAATTTACTCAGCAATTGAAGAATGAAACATTGCAAAAATGGATTGCAACTGTGAATGCTTTCATTAATCAAAGAGTAATTAGATAATAATTACAATGAAGTACAATGGCTAACTAGCCACAAGCAATTCAAATCCACATGAGGAAATTCGAATTGATTACACTCTACTTGACTGTAGGTAACTAAGACCTTGTCTAAATCATTATTGGAGGACTCAATGGTTAACTCACCTTGTCTAAACCATCACCGGAGTTCATCGAAGTTCTAAAACACAACTCAAGTGTCTAATTAAGTGTTGACTGAGGCTAACTGATTGAGGTAGGTGAGAAATGCGCCTCTCCTACATGCAGCCATCCAAACCAAGCGCTAACTAAATGTAGAGGACAAGAACTTAATGTAACTGACTCCTAACTTAGCTTGACTAGTCACCAACTCAACTCAACTGACCTTGGTTGGTATCGACACTCCCAATGGCTCCTAAATTGTAGGGATTGGTCTAGGAGGCTCCTAAATTGATGCATGCAAGTGAAATCAGTGGTAGTAGGCCTCAATTAGTGTTCCCCACACTTCAGTAAATGAAACATTTTCCCCAATTAGGCCAAGTGGACCCAATGGTGCTAGTGACTAAAAATAGACTGGATGGACTCTCGATTTAGACATGAATCCTGATTTAGACATATGACCAAATTGGACAAGGGAGGATTAATAATACTAATACCCCCATGAATTCTAACTTGGACAATTTGTGGGCCCTTGTTATCAGGAATATTGCACCTTCTGCAGACAGAAGTTATTCCTCTGGTCTGAATGGTTCAGATCCAGAACAAATGAGTGAACAACAAAAGGATGAAGACCTTCCCTGAATGTTGTAAACACTTGGAATACTGATTTGATCATGAACCTGTGTACCTGCAAACATGTCAAACAAAAAAACACATCAAAGCTACCAAAAAATCATCTACACATCCATACTAGTGACTAAGGAATCCAGTAACATATACATGCCAAAATCAAAACAACAGATATGTGGGACGAAAATCAGCTTTGCATTAAGAATGAATGAAGAATCTTACAACCATTGCCTTAGTGTCGAAAAACTCCTCCATAAGACAAAACTTCATCCCCAAAAGCTCTAACTTGCTCTCTATGCTCTCCAATGATTTGGACTAGGTAGTCGATTCAACATCATAACAATACCATTTAGTTCTCCCTCTCAACTATGGATATGAGCCTGTATTTACAGGGCTCAATTAATAGGGATAGTTGAGAGAATTGTGGGTGAGGTGGCTCCAAGATCCTACCAAGGGGGATCTCGAGCTCAAACTAACCCATATTGATAGGGATAAGGGAGGACATGAGGATCATGATCTAGAAGCCTCGAGAAACTTCTCTTTTTCCCATTTTACCTAGGGTACCACTTTTGTTCCCTTATGACAGAGTAGTTTAGGTGAGAACCACTTTAAGAACAAATCCTATAGGCGGTGGCACTGCTTCTCTATAACATGACACAGGCGGTGCTGAATAAGGTACTGCTCATCAGCCAAAGGGTAAGCGCGGTGCTAGGTTTTTTCAAGTAGAATTAACATCTAGAGCAAGTTTCCACTCCAAGTTTTGGGATTAAGGGCAAACACAGGGGTTAAGGATCTCATCACATGATGGTGACAGGATTTAGGTATAACAGAATGCCCCCCAAATCATGAGGCTTAGAGGGATACGATAAGCGAGAGCTTTAAAAGAACAAGTTGTCACTTTGAGGTGAGAATGTCATCTCGGTCGGAGAATGTAGTTGAGTAGGCATCTGTAGTACATCAATAATTTTGACTCACTAGACAAATGTAACCAACTCATGGCTGTGGACCAATATAAGGTAGATCCATGAGAGGAACAAACAAGCATGGCTACTAGAATACAACATAGATCCATGTGATAGAGAACTCAAAATTTGGACATAGCTACCAGACATACAACGTAGATCTATGTCATACAGACGCAAATTTGAGCATAGCCACGACCATACAAATGTGGATCCATGCTAGATATATAAAACTCCATCACAACCTGGGAAAAACAATGAGTGCTAAAAAAATACCCAGGGTCTTCATTTTGTCTTCCGCAAAGTACGATTCTATCCATGTGATTACAATGTTCTGAAGTCGAACATGGTAGAAACCACTTGATTACCGGCCAATGATGTGAACCATTAACAAGTGCGAGGGAGATCACCATTGATGTCAATGATTCCCAAGGTACCCTAGTACAATCTATTGAGCATGAATAGATGTCTTGATGTCAAACACCCAGTTGATTCTATCGATCAAAGGTCAATGATGTGAACCTATGTCAAGAGCGAGAGAATCTGTCGTTGAAGCATACATATCTCAAGGTACTAAATTTTGTTTCTAAGACTATTTACCGGATGATGAGCTGATGTCGACGGGAATAGTCTCATCGAAGGAGGGCCATGATGAGTCCCAAATCGATGACACGAAACTTGGAACAAAGTTATGGAATGATGTGAATAAGGTAACCATAAGACTGACTCAAAAGTACTGACACAGAGATTGTTTTGACTGCAGAGGTAAAAATTCTTCAACTTCCCTTTGAACGTCAGGTGACATGACAAAAGACTTGGTAGCATGACTAAACCAGAAAAACACATAGTGCGACGGTGGACAATGCATTCTTTTGAAAGACTCAAAGGAGTGACATGACTCATGAAAGTGGATCGTCATGGAGATCAGCTGAATACCCAATTGACTGAAATGATATGCAGACAAGTGCCATGTTCAAAGGTAATGACAAACTACTACCATTTATTTGCAAAATGATTCCCTTCCCATTTTCCCCATCATGGTTGATGAGTGCCTCTTTTTAGTTTTACGAGTTCAAAGAGGGTAACAAACACTCGTTTTAGCTCGACAAGTCCAAACTCATATGTTTTATGAACCTGAGAGAGGAGGGGTTCGTTCCCAAAAGAGGGTCCCCCCAATGTTTAATTTAATGAGCCCAATGAAAGTTAACTCGGTATCGTTCATGTTTAGAGAGTCTGAACGACCATGGAAGAAGACTCCATAGGGTCCTTTTTCGTAAAATAGTTCACCTGAACCGAAAAAGTGATAACCTACCGTCAGATGAATGACTCTTCAAGTGCTTTAATGAGCGTGAAGAAGATAAGATCACTCAAAAATATTTTCATATTTAAGGGGCCCGAAAAGAGTTTAAAGAAGACTCCACTAGGTCTCTTTTCATGATGAGAGATTTTACGAGTCTGAAAAGAATCAGAAAAGGACTCAGACATTTGATGCTAAATTTGGAGAGGGTGACCAAAGTGTCACAATAAACGCTCAAAAGACTTTTTTATGTTTTATGGTAGTATGAAAAAGTCAAAAACGAACTCCCAAAACTTTTACTGCCATCGCTCTTCTATCCTGCAACGACTTGAAAAACAAGTGTTAAATTCTCCAATAACCGACATTAAAGGATTATGACTGATATATTTTGAGTAATAAATGATTTTAAAACAAAACTATAACATGTCAAAACCTAAAATGTATATAAAATTTATGTAAATAGTAAAAAATCAAAACATTTTACCATTTACCCATAGTGGAGAGCCTTTGGAGCATTTTCTTGGCCATATTTTTAGTCGCTGATATCGAGAGCATCTACCGTCGGATTCATGCACCGTCAGTTCCAGGTAATGGCTTAAACCCTACTCTTTCATTTCATGCTTTCAATTTTGATTTTTGGTGGTGTTTTGGGCCTATTGGGTGAGCCCTAAAACCATGGAAGTGGGCACTGCTCTTATCCCTTGCAGGATAAGCAGTACCCTGCTAGAACCGCGTCGAAAACACTGTGCACAGGCAGTGCCGGCCGTGGGTAAACAAAAATGTATGCACAAGAAAAAATAGCTCAAATTTTATGATTTGAATGATTGGGGATGTTTCTAATTGGTCTTGTTATGGTTTTTGACAAGTTCTCATTGATCAAAATGGTCATATGGAAAGAGAGGCAACATGACAACGACAATGCATTTGCTGAATGAAATGTGGGTTGTATAGCCGCGTTGGGAGACTGTGGAATCTTAAATTTTTTCCGCACACCCAGTATGGTATCACATGAGTGACTATTAGAACATATACTCCGGATGTGGAATCTGGAGCAATAGTATTTTGAAGTTGGTGCTCACATATTGACAATTGAAGTAGAGGACATCTACTTCCTGATAGGACTATCGAGATGGGGTGCTCCCATCTCTTTGACTGGTTCCCATGGAGGGGACATTACTACTCAGGAGTTGATAAACCACCATTGCATTCCCTGGACCAGGACATAGGGGAAGAAAATTCCCATAAAAGCAGTGGTGGATGGCCCTCTACAGACAGTTTTGTTTACCATGCAGAGAGTGGCGGGAAGCCAAGGGGTACACCAGGAATCTAGAGTGCATATGCTCTACGCCATAGAGGCCATGGTGCCCACATTTTTCAACTGGGCGGAAGCTCTACTTTCGATCTTCAAGGATCAGCTGACCAAGTTTTGGCATGGGGAGCTGAAGCAATTCGGTTTCAGTTCCATTCTAGATTGTTTCTTTTTTGAACGGGTCCCACAAATGAGACCCCAGGCAGTATTTATAGAGTTGAGGGCGCGAGATCCTCAAATGCAGAGATGGGTCTGGATCATGGCCCGTACTAGAGCGGGTAGAGGCAAGGTAAAGTTCGGTGACCCGTTCTTTCGATGGTTGAGAGATTAGCTCCTCATGGTGGAGGACTATGCATATGTGGGCACTAACTTCAATGGTGACCCTAACCTACCGCTCCTACCTTGTGGACAGTGGGGTGATATCAGTAAGAAACAAAAACCCTAAAATGGAAATTATGTTTTTATGTTTTAATGTTTTATATTTTTTATGTTTAGTAATGAGACTTGAATGTTTTCATGTAGACATCGGAGTAGCACGACCTAGGGGAGCCTCCCCATTAGCCAGGCAATTTGAAGCCCGTTTTGTACCATAGGGTGATGATGTGATGGGGGAACTAGAGGAGAACCTCGAGAGGTTGACTCTAGACATCTCGGATGTCTCGATCGATGACCTCCCACTGAGGTACCAGAGGCCTATTGCGGGAGTATCAGGTCGTTTCAGTAGACTGCTACGTCGAGTAGTTCAAGTGGTTATGTGTTACCACGAGCATAACTAGTTGATAGGGTGCATGATTTATTCACTAAAAGCTGATAGATAGCTTCATGACTTTTGTATGATGATTTTTTACCTAAAATCCTGCGCGCTTCAGATGAGGTCTCGTGACCTATTTTTTGTAAAACATGTTTATATATATATATATATAT
>LPNX010107658.1:0-35741 GCA_001517045.1 Pseudotsuga menziesii
TTCTGAGGTGGTTGAGAATCAAGGTTTGCATCCAATTCTGGAAAATGTGAATCATCATTTGCAGTCCATCCTAACATTCCCTTCTCTCTGATAAGTATGCCTTCTAAATCCAGGCATATCCCCAAGAGAGGGCAAGTGAAGGCAGCCATTGCCTCTTCCCTTGCTCACTCCATCAAGTCTCTTTTCACATCCCATTCCTTCTCCACTTCTTCACAGTACTCTCGGATGGATTCTTCTTCAGCCTCGGTCTCAGGCTAAGATTCACGCTAATGGGTGTTGCAGAGCAATGTGCATCTGGTGTTCACAAGTTGAGGAAACATAAACAACAGTATTGACCATGTTAATGGAAGTTATTACCAATTAAGCTAAACCATCCACCACAAATCTTAATGCAAAAAACTATTTACAGAGTGGAACACGATGCCCCCATTGAAAATTTTCCAGCTACCTTATCTCCATTACAAATCTCTAGATGAAGTAATCTGTCTAGAAATACAACGTCTCGTGAGACAAAGTAAGGGCACAATGCGAGATAACTTAAACTTTCATAAATACAGAGATATAAACGAAGAGCTTCCTTTACACACATGGATTTCGTTTTTTTCATGAGATATTTCAATCAATGATACAAAATTAGGGAAATGGCCTATAATTTTTTTTTTAAATAAGCTGGAAACCGAACGCATAAAACCCTGGTCAATGAATTTTAATTTTTTTTTAAATTTTTTTTAACAAGCGTCGCTTAAGCGACGGTTCTACTTGTCGCTTAAGCGACGGTTAATGGTTATATCCGTCGCTTGTCCGACGGTTTTTCAAGATTTTATGAAGTATTTTTTTTTTAAATATTAGCTAACCGTCGCTTTTCCGACGCCTTTTTTGGATCTCCGTCGCTTATCCGACGGTTGTAGGTGTCGCATATCCGACGCCTTACGTTGATATTCGTCGCTTAAGCGACGGTTATGAAGGCTTTTTAAATTTTATTTTTTTCTACCGTCTAAAATATTCTGTCGCTTAAGCGACACTTTACATTTAAGCGACGGTTACATAGGTGTCGCTTAAGCGACGGTTATTTAAGTGTCGGCTAACCGATGACAAGTTTCCGACGCTTAAAAAAAAATCAAAGTGTCGTACATGCGACAGAAAAGTGTCGAAAATCTGACATGACGGCCGTCGGATTTTTGGTCAAAATGTAGTAGTGTGATTGGCTTGCAATATTTCATGTTGAACTTGTCTAGAGTATCTAATGCATACTTGTACTGATGTAGTTTGATTCCATGTTGGGATTGAGCAATTTCTAGACCCAAGAATTGGCTCAACAATCCCAAATCTATCATAGAAAATGCATGGTTCATTGCATCCTTCAAGGAGACAATCTCTTTCTTTAAACTTCCCGTAATCAGAAGGTCATCCACGTACAAGACAATAATCATCAAAGAAACATGAATCAGCTTCAAATAGACATTAGGATCAGACTTGCATCGAACAAAACTCAATGATAGTAAAAAGCCATCAATCTTGGCATACCAAGCCTCGGGGGCTTGCTTGAGCCCATATAATGATTTCTTTAACTTGCACACTAAAGATGGATTATAAAAAAACCCTTCAGGTTGATGCATGTAAATATCTTCAGTGGGATATCCATTTAGGAAAGCACACTTCGCATCCATGTGATGTACCTCCCACTGCTTTGAAGCTGCAATGGCTAAAGCTAGCCTTATGGAGTCCATCTTTTCCACTGGTGCAAATGTTTCATTGTATTCAATACCATGTACTTGTGAGTAGCCCTTGGCTAACAATCTTTCCTTATATTTCAAAGGTGAACCATCAGCAGCAAACTTAGTCTTGAAAACCAACTTACATTGAACTAGCTTCCTCCCTAGGGGAAGATCAACCAGTTCCCAAGTGTTGTTATTCTGGAGCAAGCTAAATTCTTCTTTCATGGCTGTTTGACATCTTGGATCATATGCTGCATATTCATATGTGTGTGTATCTGATTCAACCATCAGATGGCACTTCTCAGCAAATAAAGGATCTTTCATACAAAGGGCACTCTCAAACTGAGATCTAGTCCTCCTCGTGTCACTAGGATTTCCAGCTAGTTCCCCAGCTGCATGAATGGTATTTGCTACCCATTTTGGTCTTGTAGGAATGTCAGGATCTGCAATCAAATCATCATTATAAAACATATCAGAATCAACAAACTCATTAATCTCTCCACTTACAATCAATGGATCTGGTGGTGAAGAAGACTCTCCAACTTCAACTGCTACTAAAGGCTCTTCTTGGAAATGAACACTTCTTTCAATGAAGGATTTGTTAGTGCTCAAGTTGATCATCTTGTACCCTTTTGAATCTTCAGAATACCCAACAAATAGGCACTCTTGGATTTGGGGATGCAAAGCCTTTCTCTTTTCAGTTGGAATTCTAGCCCAGGCCTTTAAGCTAAAAATTCTGAAATGGGTCACATCTGGCTTGTGCCCACTCCAAGCTTCGAAAGGAGTCATACCATAAATATTCTTATGAGGCACCCTATTCTAGATGTAGGATGCACATTTTATATCCTCACCCCAAAACTTTGGTGGCAAAGTCTTAGCCTCCATCATGCAGGTTGCCATCTCCTTTAGTGACCTGTTCTTTCTCTCAGCAACACCATTTTACTGTGGTGTGTAAGGGATCGAATGTTGCATATGAATACCTCCATATTTAAAATAATGAATGAACTCAGACTTGAAATACTCACCACCATTTTCAGATCTGAGGATCTTGACTTTCCTCCTAGACTGGTTTTCAACCAAGGCTTTAAAGACTTTGAAGAGGTCAAAAACTTTAGACTTATGCTTTAGGAAGTAAACCCAACAATACCTGGAAAAGTCATCTATGAAGGTTAGTGAGTATTTGGATTGACTCATGGACATATGAGGAAATGGACCAGAAATGTCACTATGGATCAACTCAAGAGGTGCAAAGGTTCTCTCATGACTAGCTCTCTCAAATTTGTGCTATGGGTGTTTTCCTAGGATACAACCTTGACAAACTCCCTTGGAAAAATTGATCTTTGGTAACCCTATGACCATATATTTTTCACTCAAATCAAAAATATACTTGTAGTTAATATTTCCAAATCTTTCATTCCAAAGCTTGCTTGCCTCATTAGCATGAATCAAAAGAGCAGAGGGGTTTGAGTAGGGTAGAAAAATGGGAAACATGTATACCTTTGAAGTGTGATCAACAACACCTTTTGCTATGACTTTACCATTCGAAATCTCAGTGATTTCAACATCATCAGGGGAGAAGATGAAATTCTTTGGAGACCCATTGTGAGTCATCTGATACACTGACAAGAGATTAGAGGCAAGACCTGGAACATACAACACATTATTGAACTTACCATGGTCAGGATCAATCCTTCCTTTCCCCAAACTGTCAGTGAGAGAGTCATCTCCCAAAACTATTGGTGGACCTTTCAACATGTCAAGAGAGGAGAATGCCTCTTTTATCGAAACCATATGTCTAGAAGCTCCAAATTCTATGATGAAGCTAGGTGAGCTTGATGTGCTAGCAACCAAGGCATGTACTCTCTCTCTATCCTTTGAATTTGATCCTCCTTCCCTCTTCTTTGAGCAATCAGGAAGGGAGATGTTATTCTTCTCCAATAGTCGGGTCAACATGTCAATTTTCTTCTTCATATAAGAGCTCTTAGGATGATAGCCCTTACTGCAGTATGCGCAATTGCTCATTTCTCCTTTATTCTTCTTCTTCTGGAAGTTCTTCTTGGAACCTTAGGGATCCTCTTGAGACATGTTCTTGTCTCTCTTTTTCTCAAGTGGTTTTTTAGCTTTTTTCTTGCTTTTTGAATCCACCCTTGAATTTCCAGAAACTAAAGCTTGGTCTTTGGAAGGTTTAATGGTGCCCATAATCACCAACTTATCTTGTTCCTGTGTGAGGGATTCCATGAACTCTGCAAGCTTAGGCATCTTCGAGGCTCGATCTTTCAACTTGGTGGCATGGAAGGTCGAAACAAAAATTGAATAGTTAGGGCCAAGCTTTGAGAGTATCGCCAAAACTATTTATCTTCCTTATTTTCGATCCCACACTATTTTAACTGCAAAACAAGGGCTTTAAAATTGGAAAAATAGAGTTGCAAGGATTCGAAGCTACTGGGACTCAAGTAGATCAACTCATTATCGATTTGATATACTCTCATCTCATCTATCTTACCAAAAATATCTACAAGCTTATCCCATACTTCATTAGGTGATTTCAATCCATCAAGGTGGAAGAGGATGTCTCTTGAAATGCTCAGACACAAAAGACCATAGGCCTCATCCCTCCTGTTGTGCCATTTGATTTTCTCTACAGCTACATTGGGATCTACCTCAGTTGCCATAGTAACCCTGTAGAGACCTTTTTCTCTCAAAAATATCTCCATCTCAGCTTTCCACTCAAATAAATTGAATGGAGTCAAGATGATCTTCTGAGATTGGTCCATAGCTCAGAAACTGTGCCCTTCAATCAATAGAATATGCTCCCAGTCAAGATGTCGAACCTGAAATAGAAATATGGAAGGAGAGAAATCAATATAAAAAGGATATGATACCATGTGGAAATTGAACCCAAGAGATAGAACAATTACACTCACAAAATTGCTAATCAAACATGCAAAATTAACACCAAAGGAGACTGAAATTAGAGCATAANGAAAAACTTGTGAAGCAATAGGCTTCTAAAATATATAATTACATGAGAGATTCAAATGCATAAGTATTCCATTCGAAAAGGTCAAAAAGTAGGCTTACTAAATCTAGTCAAATCCCCCCTAGGTGCATAAAGCAGTTTCCAAATCCACCAAGATGCTCATGAATTGGCTAATTCAAGTAGAAAATATAATGAGGGATGGAAATAAAACTCATACATGCTTTTATTAAGAGAAAAGGAGGGAGGATGATGTGGGAAAAAAACAAATCAACTGCACCTAGTCTAGCTTTTCCTTTTGCCTTAATTCTCAATAAAATAGGCAGCTTTTCAGAAAAAGTAGATATGCACTTTGGAGGATCTGGAATAAACAAGACATGCTAAAAAGGGTTTCGAGGAAGTTTCCCAAGCGCTCGATGACTTAATTTTGGCATGTGTTGACTTCTAGGACATGTAGAAGGCAATTAGCATAGAGTGGAATCTAGGAGACTAGGTAATAAGACAAAAATGATTTAATTAATGTCTAAGGTAGGTAACTATGGGTTGATTATTATAATAGCACAATGGTGTGTATACAACAAAGTGGTGAAGAATCCAGTGATGATATACTTACAATGGTGAAATATGTATAGTGACATAAACAAGTATACACATACAATGATGATCAATGATATGTGAATTGGACCCTTGATGATACTATATACTTTATGATAATGGTATCTTAGTTGACACATGATTTATTACAAAGTATGCTATCCTATACTCTAAGATGATACATGCTCATTGATGATGTAAAATTAATGCATGAATACTCCTTAAAGATCACATCCAAGACAATGACCAGTTTTGTAGCAACAGATCAGGTGTTGATGTAGAAGAGATTGACCAAGCAAAGATTGATAAGTGTTGCAGCAGTGAAGAATGATTAGAAAAAAGGGATTGACCAATAGTGATTGATTGACAAACATAGATCGTAGTGCAGAGGCACATGAGTTGAGATTGATGCAAACTAAGTATTGCACTTGAGGATTGTACTGCTCAAACCCTTCTTAGTTAGAGCTAATAAAATCAGGCTAGGTCCTGTTACAAGAGTTGGTGTTATTTTCATCAGCTGGCGTTGATTGTAATCAAGAAGATTGTAGTCTTCCATATACAATAAATAAAGATCAAAATTACATGTATTCTTGTGTCTCTTTTGATGTGATGTTGTGCTTATGAATCATGATAAATTTGATTATGCATAATGATTGATATGCTCTGATTGATTAAAAGAAGGTAAAAAGTTTATAATTTTTCTCACATTGATTCACCCCACCTCTTAGTGTGGCCATTGTGTTTAGCACATTTGAACTTGGGTTGTAGAGCTAACTACAATGATAAAATTTTGTGGACATGTTGTCCCTTTGGAAACATAGGCATAATTCAATTAGAATTATGACCAATAAGGTAAAGAGTCCGGTCGCAGGAAGGAAAAGGAGTTGTGACAGAAGTAGGAAAAGGAAGAACAAAAGTAGATAAGGAAGAAAGAGTTAAGGCAAGAATTAGTCGCAGAGGAAGCTATGACAAAACAAGAGTTCACGAAGGAAGAGTTAGCAACATAATAAAAGTCACAACAAAATGAAAATTTGTGATGAGATAAGCCGCAATGGAAGTAACCATGCTAGAGAAGGTGTGCAATGGTGCAACAACTGAAAACGATAGCTCAAGGAATATCGTGGGTATGAGGTTCACTAGAGTCAGTGGGAGTCACACATGTTGTAGGGAATAAAATAATATTTGTACTTCAGATCGTTAGTTCTTACTGACAAATGTCACTAGAATAGGAATGATAATCTATTGGCTAACTGAATGAAGTCGAATGATAGAGACACGTAAGAGTCCATAAGAAGGAATAACCCAGGCTGTGTGTGGGTTACTTACTTATGGTTAGTTTATGGTTTCTTACCTCCTTACTGTTGTTGCTTAGCTAGTCAATTAAGTACAGAGTCAGTTAGTCGATTTATGTTTGTAAGAAGGGTCGAGTAGTCTGCAGCTGAGTGCGTATAAGTATAGAGAAGAGTAGTTGATCGAGGCTGTGTGCAGATAAAAAATAGATTCAAGTAGGAGAAGATTGAGTAGCAGAAGACGAGAGAGAATGAGAGGAGATAGAATTCTCTATAGATAAGAGAATAATATCTAGAAAACAGTATGTAGCTCAGTGCACGGACCAAAGGTTCCATATATTTCTCATGGAAGATGAAGGTCACCTATGTGGTCTTTCTTGGATGGCTTTCCATGTTAACTGTTGTGTCATTGAGTATATGATGAATGTGTTTATATATCATGAATGTATATGTATATTGTGACTAAGTGTTTATGTATTGCTTATCAATGGGTTTTATTATGCATGAGTTGCACTATTGATAGATAACCTATGTGTTAAGCATATATTGTTGTTATAATCATTGTGACAGATATGTTAAGTTGTGTCTTATCTACGCACAGTAAGGTTAAGTAATACACCCACCGAATTCAGTCGAGAAAGTTGGTAAGGTTCCAAATGAGAAGAAACCCCCACCCAACTGCGGAAACTTGGTTCTGGAAGTTACCCATAAAAGATATCTCTAGTGAGACTACATCTGTGTTTCAAGTGCTGTCGAATGATCCTTTCTCTATTGGGTCGATATCTTGGGATTTGTTGCATGCGACAAAAGGTTTGAACCTGAGTTGAAGGAGAGAAACTCCAACAAGACATAAGACCTCTAATTTTCCCCAATTGTATGATGGTGACTTCAACTTTAATGTTTCTTATCAGGAACTAGATGAAAAAATTTGTCCTAAACTTTCATCTCCAAGATGAACTTTTATTCCATCTAGGTCATCCTTTTGTTCCTTGAAGAGAGAATGAGAATTTTATTTGAGAGGCACATTACAATTGGGTGGTAGGGAAATTTGATATGGAAAAGACAATGGAACTTCTTTGGAAGTACTTATATTGGATAAATATTTGATAATATGTCAAGAGGTATATAATATTGTGCATTTCCTATACCATCACCAAGCCTTATGTCAAGAAGTATGCGTTGTAGAATCCTTTTCCTACCTCAAATAGACCCTAGGATTCCATCTCCATGGACTCCACATCTAAATTTCCTTCAACCAAGCATGGAAATGATTGTGTATTTGTGGGTTTTTACCAATTTTCTAACATGACCATTTTGACACCCTATAAGAAGAGAATCATAATAGAGGTTGTTGATAAAAATTTATTTGAGCATGTTTGGGTTCATTTTGCGTCCCCGTAGACCATTATTTCATATCTAGATAGTATGTTCTTGAGTACTTTTTGGTTCAACATACGGTCAATGATGGACACCAAGCATAACAAATCAATTGTCTTCCACACACAAACTAATGGATAGATACACACAAATTTATGGATGGATACATGTAGTAAACATAATCATTGTTCATATATTAATAATGTATAACTCCAAACATCCATGTGCATGAGGTTATATCCTTGCTTATGTTCAACATAGATACAACATAGCTCATCATGGATCTATTGGCCATAAAATTTTCATACGTGCTTGGAATTCCAACCATTATCCTCAATTTATGTAGCTATACCTATTACATCTACATAGGAAGAATCCTCTCATGATATTGAGGATAATCAAGAGACCAAATTTTTTGAAGAGATCTATCACCTTCAATAATGTGCAAAAAACTAATGCCATGCTCAATATCGAGTTCCACACTGGTTGGGTTGGAGATAAGGCTTGGATTCAGTTACAAAAAGAGTGCATCTCAAGACCCCATAATAATATCCATCCAATATAATATGGGATTTACATGATCACCAAATATATGGGTGATGATTATTTTGAACGAAGTATTACACATTTACTTGGCTTGAACCCTATACTTAATGTGGAGCTACTTCATCCATATTTTCCACCTCTATTGGACACCTGATATGTGATTGAGCACATTTCCCCTACATAATACAATATTTATTCCATTGAAAAGGTTAAAATTGAATATATCATGGACACCAATATGAATGGCACCCAAGAGTATAACATCTAACTCTATCGGGTCATCAAAGCATGGCATCTTATTCACCAGGGAAAATGGCTCACTAGGAATAAGATTCAACAGAAGTTTCCCAATATATTGGAGGAACTTGATATAATGGGGCCATTTCTTCCTAAAAGGGCATGAATGATCCATGTGTATACTATTTCTTGCTTCCTATTCCACTCATTTAGAATAGTTCCACATCTTGGTAGTTTTACTACAATTTTTAGGTCTTGAACTTTTGACATTTTTTAAGCGTTTCCCTTGTATTTTTGGTAGTTGAAAATTTTCTTTGTAACAATCCAATAAACACCATAAATGAATATTTTACGTAAAATTTGTGCCCCTAGGAAGTTGATGTATCAACTAGCTTCCTCATGGATCACATTCCTTTTTCCATATCATTTCCTAGGTTCATGTTTTTTTTATATTCAGGGATCTTTCATCCTAGGGCATCATAATTTATTTTAAAATACACTTTTGGAATCTTGCAGTAGTTGACATATCTATATTTAGATATAATCTACCTCTATTTGAGCTAGCTTGTATTGCTTTGCAATTTACAATAATGATTCCATTTCATTTATTAATAGAATCTAGGTTTTTATTGTTTTGTTGAGCTCTCTACAATATCTCTACGTGTATGTTTCCATTTATATTAAATGAATTTTGTTCTCTACATAATATACATTAGATTTATATAATAATTCATCTTGTTTAGATTAGAGGAAATAATGGGAACAAATGATGACATTGGAAAGGATATTTATTGTAAGAAATATCGAGTTCCAAGGTATGCATAGCTAGCTAAGGAAACATTATCAACAACCATGGAAATTGAAAATACACATGCCATGCAATGCTACAACCATACCACTAATACATGTTGAAGTGGTGCCAAACACCTCAATATATACACAAACTAAAATATACTAACCATACTTATGGATGATTTTTTCGTCATGTCACAATAATTCTCCACTATCTCTGAAATTCATGAAGAACTTGATAACGGGCACTTGTACTATCCATTATTGACTAATATACAATTTTCTTATATAGTTGTATTTCTAACTTACCAAAACATGCTCAACGAGTCTAACTCTAACATTTAGTCAAGTTACTTTCTAGGCATCGCTAAGGTCCTGATGATGAGCCATGTATGGCTTGAAACGTTGACAATAACTCCTCATTCACAGCTGATTCTCCAGAAGATGTCGTGAATCTTCACTGCGGAATCTCAGCCAACTCAAGATAGATTTTATCTTCTTCTAAGAGTCTAGCATGGATTAAGAATAATTTGGAAGAGTTTAATATGATAATAATAAGTGTAGTATGTGCATAACAAGATGAATGTTCATGTATCAATAATTATCCAAAACCTAGAAATCCTAAAGAAGAAAGAAACCATCCTTAAATTTATCAAGAATCTTTTTGTGCAACCTTGGTGTGTAAGATGTCCTAAATAAAAGTGTCCTTTATTATCCTAGAAATCAACTAAAAAATATAAACATAACAAAAAAAACAATTGTTGATGAAAGTTAACTTCATTGCATTTTCCTCTGTATGCCATGGTGCTTCATATGGTTTTCAACGTTTTTCCATCCTTGACATCACAATTAGGCTAAAAATTCAGAAGTATTGATGTTCTAATATGTAATCGCTGATAGTATGTTTAGGAGCCACATTGAAAATGACTTACCGAATAAATTGAGATCATAATTCCCTATTGTGAGTTGTCAATGAGTGGAATTCAAATATGTATTATGTCCCTTGCAAGGTATGTGATTCCTTAAAGTTAGAATTTAAATTTAATGTCCAAAAAAATATAAGTTAATAAAAGGTTTCTCTTTACTTGCCCTAATTATGTGGTAGTTGGAGATGGCTTTAACATAGAAAATAATTATAGAAAATAAAATATTTAATATCAAGAAAAACCTGTCAAGTAGAGTTTGAAGTGGCAATAAAAACATTTGACTTAATTTTTATAAAGGAAGCATATGATTAAATACTTACATCAATAAAATAACATGTTTCCAATAGTATTAATTTGAAAAAAAATCTCAACAAAATACTAAAAACCAGGAACTAATTATAATAATATTTTTTTTAGAAGACAAGATCTCAATTAGACACAAGAATAGGAAACCAAACAACGTCACAAGACAAAAAATATTGTTTTGTACACACAACACAAATAATAATGTGATACAAATATATGCTAAGAACTAAGAATCCCTATCCTTTATTCAAACAATAATATCATTTGCCTCAAATACTTTGAGAAGAGAGGGAATGTTGCATTTAGTGATGACAAATCCAATGAGCATGATGTCGTAGTTGAAATTTATTAGAAAAAAAAAGTGTAAGGTAGTGGATTGATGATGAGTTTGGTGAGTATTCATGTTGAAAACTTAATATGCAGTGAGTGGAAGATGAAAATTTGGAATAATACTATAGGATAATGGATCAAGATCGTAGTCTCTAGTGTTAACTCATATGTGTTGACAACATTGTGGATACTCAATTTAATTAGAAAATAATGATATAAAACATTGTGAACCTAAAGGAAAGATTTAGGGGATGAACATTGTTGTATTGTGTTGTGAACTAGTGAGAATAGGTCACCAAATATGCATTCTTAAAAGAGGAGAAAATTTTGTAACATGTGATAACTATTGAAGTTTTTATATTTTCCTCTTATGGTAGTTCTTTGAGGTAACTAAAGCTGATGAATAGATATGCTAGAAAGAAAGAAAAAATGTCAAAGGATAAAAAATGAAATGAAGGTGTTCAAGAGTCCTCCAAATTTGTTTAAATAATTGGTAGATACAAGTTTGTTTCTAAATGGTGCTATTGTGTGTAGTGATGTTAGATGAAGGTTAAATATTGCTTTATAATTGAAGGAACAACTTGAGGTGGTATTTTAAGTGCACTGTAGATAAGATACTTTGTGTTATATTTATGCAACATATAGGTGTTATTTGATGCATCACACTGAGTATTTCAATCGTACTGATAAGTTTATACAAGCAACAAACCACAACCATCCATATCGGTCACATCACAAGGAAGAGTCATCATTGACCTCCTAAGTCTCTTAGAGTAAATATAATTGGAATGATCTCACCAATATGTCTCAATAAGAGATATATTACTTCAACTTATAATTAATACAACCAAATGATAGAAAATCTAATCCACAAACAATGCATAATCTAGAATTAGTTGTTACAACCTAATCAAGTTGTGTAGTGACATCACACGTAACCATGGTTTCAGAAAATTATGGAACCTAAGAAATTATTTGTAGATCTAAATGTTCTAGCCTTAAAATATAAATATGACACATAAACAAATTATATGATGCCTCCAACTTTTTATGTATACCAAAATTATTAAACTAATATCTATAGTTGCTACTATTCCAAAAATGAAATTGGATAGTTTACAACAATCTAAAAGTAAGAATTTCATGAAGCGTCATGTTTTAAAACTTGCACTAAGTGGTATGTATAATTATGGAATTAAATTACTTGATTGCAAATTCTGTGAATAAAAATATATTTTATGACAAGGAAATGTTTTCAAGAGAAAACAATACACTTGAAATATTGTGTGAGTATTCCTTCAAAATCAAATGTTTTGTATTGTTCAACTTTCCAAATCCAAAATCGCTTTGAATTTTCCTTTTAAGCATGAATAAGTACTTGCTATCTTGGGAAAAAAATCACTAATTCCAAAAAAAATAGCACCATAGAATGTGGATATTTTTGGGAAAAAGAGTAAAAAATGTGTTAAAAGGAAAGCATTGCAACTAGGTCTAGCTTTCGATGATGAAATTACTTTGAATATAGTCATATATTATACTGAAACAATGTTGGTGGGTAGATTTGGAGGACGCAAAATAGGTATGAGAACTTACAAAGACTAGGTTTATGAGAATTGGACTCCTCTCCTTCAATATACACCACATTTATTGACACTAGACAACAGGTGGCTAGGGGTTATCCTCATGTCCTCAGAGGGTGCAAATACTTTGTTGGAGGGTGTCTGGTTAAGGAAGAATATGGATTTACTCATCAAAATATGGTATCCTTTTTTCAATGCACATAGCTAAAATACATATAAGGATGCCATTTCGGTCAAACTCCTAAGTTTACTTGTAGAGCTGTGGACCTCTAAGATCCTTGAAATAATAGGAAAGTTCTTGGGAGAATTCTATGCAAGATATCTCATCTTTAAAGAAACTGGTATAATGTCGATGGCTTAAAAACTAGTGGACATTTATTTGCATGAGGGGTTGCATGAATATATCATTATTTTGGTTGGCCATACCACACATCTACAAGTGTTGGATTACATCGGAATTCCTTTTAAATTTAATAGATGTCACTCCTATAATCATCTGGTGAGGGATTGTTCATAGGATTTCTTGCATACACTATGGAAGAAAAAATGATCGACTGAAGGAGTGGTGTTGGATATAGACTAGGTGAAGGATTCTCATATAGATATGTTGCATAAGGAGGGGCAATTATCTTCAGTATTTGAAGCAGTGGTTCCTTACTTAAGAAATGGGAAGGAAATATGTGTATATGTTGTTTATAAACACTCTCCATATGTTATGGCGGAGAGGTCTGATCTAGAACTACTATTAGAATCATCCTCCAATGAGCTAGATATTTTTCACCTCAAAGGACAATATTGTTTGTTTCTTGGTAAGTTGTACTATCCATCTTTCATTTATATTTATTTTTTGGATCTGGTTCTCTTAGTAGAATGCAAGTCCCTTATGAGAGTTTGGATAAGAGTTATGATATAACTCTAGGAGGTAGGATTATTTTTTATCTGTTTAAGTTTGATGCAGTATTTTCTCCTCGGGGAACTAGGTAAACTAGAAAAATACCTATCAGTATCTTTGACATAAAATATGGCCATACATGCTTTTCCCAACCCCTATGTGTTAGCAATTCTCTCCAACAAGTATTTGGTCTTAGGTCTGAGGTATTTTCAGTTGCTGATGGAAGAATTCCATTTTATTCCTTTGGAAAAGGGGTTTCAGCAGGTCTGGGTCCATCAATGAGTACATATTTTTACTATAAGTATTTTGAGAACTCTACCCAAGAGGTCTCAGACTTAGAGTACATTCCCGAGTTTGATTGTTCAGGAATACTTATTGATGAGAAATGGGATTATAATGTTTGTGGGGGGGGTAGGAAGGGATTTAATTTCTTTTCTTTTAGCCAAGATGGGAACCATATTTTTGTAATTATAACTAATGATTTCTATGATTGAGACTTCTATACTGTAATATAAATTATCTCATGCCCTTTTTTATCAAAGGACTACCCCTCCATTTTTGTTCACATCAGATTCCATTTATGAGCCCGTTTTTTTTTGGGGGGGTCCTATTCTTGGGAGATCAGTAGAATATGGTATGGCTAAATCATGAGAGATTAATTAGTTTCCTTCTTAGGGTATAAATTTGGAGCACATAGATGGAGACCATGGATCCATTCCTTTTATAGGGGGAAATCGCTATTTTTTAGAACTCGTCAATAGATAAAGTCCTTTAAAGTGATAAATTTGGGAGAGGGTATCTTTAGGGATCTAATTGGGATGTGTCAAATAGAATATGGGGTAGAAAATATATAATGGCCTCTTCCCGATAACAAGATGCATTGGATGTCCCCATGAGGAGACAAAAAAACCATCAAAGGGACTCTTAGAGCATGCATTCCTAGCGTTAGGGTTATTTAATGCTATTTATGTCCATGAACTATAGAGGGTTGGGGAACCCCTCTAAAAATATGTCCCTGAAGAAATTAGTCCAGTCACATAATATTGAGGTTTTATTTATTCGGGAATCACTTGCTTTTGGGTATTCCATTCTAAATGATTTGAAGTTAGTCCTACCTAGTTGGGATTTTACTAGTTTGGATTTTGTGGGTAGGTTTGGTGGAATTATATAACTGGATGGTTGACTTGTTCATCACTCAGTACTAACTCTTGGGATTTTTTGTTAGGTTTGGGTAATGTCCTCTTCTCCAGGGATATGGGATAGTCTATCACTTTTATTAATATCTATTTCCCTAACTAGCAGAGGGATCATTATTGGGAGAATTTGTTCATATATAATATTCTAGTAGCGAAAAATATCATCCTCAGGGGTGACTTACATTTTTCTATTGGGGAAGTAGAGACATGGGGAAATAAATATGATCAAGACTCCCTATTGGATTATTTCTTAAGTATTTTAGATGAAAACTAAATTTGTAATATCCCACTAGTGAAAATGAAACCTACTTGAAGGAATATGAGAAATGGTTTGGACATGATTATTAAATGCCTTGATAGTATTTTATCAATGAAGGTATTCTTCAATTAATTGTTCACATTAAAACATGGCTAGGAGTGGAAGGAGAATTTGATCATTTTCCTATTTTTTGGAGGTGAAGGAAGCTCATATAAACTGTCAAATCCTTTCAAGTACAACTCACAATGGTTGGAGGATGATGGTTACAAGCATATAGTGGGTATCTTATGGGAGACATATGATTACACTAGCCCTATATTGGCAGGTATCCAATTTCTAACCAATATCAAGCATATCAAGTCTTGCTCTGTCACATGGGATGCAAATAAGAGGACTACTTAGGATGAAATGTTATGTAGAATTGAATCTTAGTTTATGTCCTTTCATATCCATAATCCTTAAGTATTTACACATCTAAAATAAAAGGGGGAGATTGCATATCTTGAATCGAAGAGGAGGAAAATTTTGGCAGAAAGGGAAGCTTTATGGAAGCTTAAAAGAAACAATATATGGTTACAAAAGGGTATGATAATACAAAATACTTCCATATTTTTTTGAAGCACTAGAACCACACAAACTCAATATATTAGTTAGAAGGGGAGAATGGAAAAAAATTAACAAGGTTTATAGATCTTGGAGAAGATGGGGTTAGTAATTTCTCTCAACTTTTTAAGGAACATGATAATGTTGTTGTAGCATAGATGGTTAGATTGATTGCATGGTTTCCCTCTTTTGTGAATGAAGTACAATAAGCATTATTACTGGAAGAGGTTTCCCTTGAGGAATTGAAGGTTGTTGTTCATTCGACGCAACATGACAACAATATTGAATTTGATGTTTGTCCAGTGGAGTTCTTCTCTAGTTTCATGGATCTCTTTGAACATGGTATTCTCTTATGGTATTGGAATCTGGGAGGAATGGCAGGGTTTTGGATGCATATAATAGTACCTTCTTATCCCACATTCCTAATTATGATAGAGCCACACCATTGGAGGATTATAGAACCATCTCATTATGTAACTGCATCTATAAGCTAATAAGAAAGATTATTGCTAGGAGGATTAAATGTATTTTGTCATCCACAATGAAACATGACCAATTTGATTTTTTCGAGGGGAGACAAATACATGATGCTATTGGAAATGGCAAGGAGGTTCTGCACACAACAAAGTTGAGGAACATGCCAACTTCTATTATTAAGTTAGACTTCTCTAAATCTTATGATCAAGTCCCCCAAATGTGGGTGTCAATCAAGTCCACATGGACTTGGGGGAGGCTGATAAGCCTTTCCCCCACTATGCGTGACCTCATCACCTTGGTAATCAATGCACTCCTTCAATACCATGGGATAAGTGGCTGCATCCATACATGCAGACGGGACTAGGGCATCATTTCAAATCCTAGTCACCATAACTTGCCCTCCTAGATGCCATAACTCGTAGCTGTTCCATTCAATATGGCCAACGTTGGGTGTTGGGATGCCACACTTGAACCTGCTCCATCACTTTGCTCCGCACCCATATGCCATCCTCCTTTGATCTGGTCTATTACCTCAGCGCCTAGCTCTGCTCTGTTACCATCTCACTCTACTCCATTTTTCTTTTCTTTTAGCTACTCTCTCACCATGCACAAAAGGAAAAGATGTGTTCCTCGTAGAGGTCATGGTCATGGTGCTCAGGAGGACCATCATATTCCTCTCTCGGATCAAGTTAGTGGAAATGGTTTCGACCTGGAGATTCCATAGGAATTGCAATAGATTGTCAATGACTGGGAAGATGAACTGTCTGGGGCATTCAACGTAGCTAGAAGAATGATGGAGAGAAGACAAAACTACTAGATTTTTAAAAATTTGCTCATTCGTCTAGTCCTTCAGTTCAATCCTTTGGTTCCTCCACAATCAGAGCCTTCAGTTCGCCCTCCACTGGCTCCCTAAGAGACTTCACCTTCTGCTCCTCCATGCTCCCCTATTTCCCTGGCCACCATCCATATTCCTTCATCCTGCACCATTCCCCCACCATAGAGCCGACCCTCTAATATCTCAATTGGCAAGTTCACATCCAACCCCATCATGGCAAAAAATAGCACTCTGCTCCCCACCAAGAATCCTCCAACATGACCATTGGAAGAATACAACACCTCCAGTGATGGGGAAATGGCGTCGTCCAGTGAAAACAAGGCCAAGCTAGGTGAGCCTACTCAACCATCCTCACCAGGCTATAGATGCCCCATCGTGGAAGAACCATTCTTCAAACTATGAACAAGTTTTTCCAAGGCTACGTGGTGGTCTGCATTCCAGTAGCAATGTTTTTTAATAGGATTCACCTCAACCACGTGTTGTTCTACATGGGACGGTCAGGTTCTTTGTTTTACATAATGTTAACTAGTTGGCTCATTGTCTGGTTTTCTAGAATAATGATGGAGGATTTTGTTTTTGTACATTTGGGTGGCCTGCTTTCCCTCCTGGAGGGACGGTCCCAATTTTGTGGACATGTTTCCCCCCCTGGAGGGAGGACCCAATCTAATTTTGAACCTCTATACCTACTCATCATGAGCAGGTCTTCCTATAAACACTTATGTATCACTATTTTATTTTTTTAATAGATTATCTCTCAACTTACAAAAAAAAAAAAACTTACAATGAATTCAATTAGTTGTTTCTTAGGTTGTCCTTCTCTAGGTGGGTTTCCCCCTACATTTTTTAAATTGGATTTTATCATGTGTGCAATCTATGAATTTCTATGTTTTAATAAATGGATTTGCATTTGATTTATTTAGATCTAGTATAGGTTTAAGGTAGGGATGCCCCCTTCCCCATCTTCTATTTGTAATGGTGATGGAGATCCTCATTATATTGAATCACCGAGACAAGCATAATGGTGATTTTAGAGGGATAAGGATTAGTGAGGAAATATGGGCCACACATTTTCTTTTTGTAGATTATATTCTTATTATCTCTAATGGCTCTAGAAGAGATATTACTAAGCTAAAAACCATCATTGAGTAATGTGTTGAGGCCTCTGGAATGATTATCAATGTCAGGATGTCTTATGTTTCACTAATGAATCTAGATCTAGAGTCTCAATCTTGGATATGGTCACATTTTGAATTTCTTAGGTGGATATACAATTTGGTGTTAAGTATTTGGGTTTTATCATAAATACAAATGACAATTTGAATAGATAGTGGGCCTACTTAGTGGGTAAATTAGAAAACATGGTTCAAAATTGGTGCAATAAATGGCTTTCCCGAGGTGGAATACTAATCATGATTAAGATAGTTTTGGAAGTTACATTTGTATATTGGTTTTCAATGGATATTTCCCCCATTCAAATTTTGGAGTATATTATGAGATCGTGTTACTATTTTTTGTGGAAAAGGAGTCTAGGTGATAAGACCTATCACTGGATAGCTTGGAACAAGTTGTCCCTTCCGAAGGATTTAGGTGGATGGGGATTGAAGCATCATTTATATTTTTCTAAGGATTTGGCATCTAAGGGGTTCTGTAAGATATTTAAAGGATATGGCCTATGGGTGAAAGTTATGACCCAAAAATACATACATCCCCTCACCATTGAGGAATGGTTCAAGACCAGATATAAGTCCAACATGAATGCTTCAATCATTTGGAAATCTATAATTATGGCCTTAGATGTGATTGGAGACCACTAAGTGTGGAGTGTTGGAGATGGAAATATGGCTATCTTGGGATATGATCCTCAGATAGGAAGTGATGGGGATCATAGACTATCCTTGGTAATCGTTGATAGTCTAAGGGACCAAGGATATGTTATGTTGGGTCAATCAGGGGATGCTGAAAAATACTACTCCTTTCTGACAGGCTTTCATACAAGTAGATGATATAGTTTTTGTGGTAAGCATATGTCAAAGCCTTACATTCCAACCATGTAAGATTGGTGAACATGGTTGATGATATAATTTGGTAAATGAACAAAGAAGGAAGAGGATATACTCCAAATATGGGATACAAGGTCATTCGGGAGGAGGAGGATGTACTTGATCCACCATGGTGGATTATAGTGATTTGGAACTCCAATTTTCCTTTAAAACAAATCTCTTTCTGATAAAGTCATGGGTTGGGAGTTTATGGTGAATATTTTGGGTGGGACCAGGAAAATTCCCACTGGGTAAAGAACAGAATGAGAATTTAGATCATATGTTCATCACATGTTCATATTTTAACAAAATGTTGGTTTATGCCACTATGGTAATGAACACACACTTCCCTTGGGTAGGACATAATCTATCAGGGGTCCCTTAGAATTGGGTAAATAACAAGTATTATAAAATATTTCTAGCTTTACTAGATATATTCATATGAGGAGCATGGATAGCTAGGAATAAATATATATTTGATGAGGTAATCATACCACCAAATGTCATGGTTGTAAAGGGATTGGTCATCTTGTAACATTTCCCATAGGAGGACATTACACCTAAAGTCAGAAGAATTGAAGAGCAAGTCATTGACAGATTTAGCTGTTAGTATTATTTTGATGGAGTAGACCGAGGTATAAATTCCTTAAGAGGGGTTGGAGTCATATTATACTTTCCAGAATCTCAATGGATAAAATTTTCTGCTGGAATTGGGCCTTCCACAAACAGCAAGGAAAATATGCTTACATAAAAACTTTTAATGACTATTTCTATGACAAAAGGAGTTCAAAGACTATAAGTTTTTGGGGATTCAAATCTAGTGACTAACTGGATGAGAATTAAGAGGCCACCAAAAAAAAAAATTGACCTCTATATGAGGAATTAAACCACATAGAGGGTTTCTTTCAAGAGTAACTTTCCAACACATCTACAGAGAGGTGAACATTATGGAAGTCAAATTATCCAAGGATGGTTTGCAGATGTGGGAAGGTACTTGGAACCGATGGGAGATGGATAATTACAAACTATGGAATTGGATCTTGTCCTTTCCTGAGATAAAATATTACAAGAAACAACAATAAGGGTGGAGAATTCAATACAGTTGGAGATATGAAGAATTAAAACATTTATATACTAAGTGCTATATCTTATTTCCATATTTTTGAAAGTAGCTAGTTCACCTTAGTTTGTGATAACTATGAATAATATAGATCTTTTCTAAGGTCACAACTATTAACACCCACCTTCTCTCCCCCTACACACACAAATATATATATATATATATAGCATAATTTATAAAATTACAAGAAACTAGTTTATTTGATATTAATTTCTGAATCGTTTTCTTAGCTTCATTGATGTCAATTTCTGAATAGTTTCTCTAATTTCTAAAAAAAATCCCTATAACAAGTTATATAAATTATTTCAAAATACTAACATACAAAGCTTATTTAAACTCTTCTTACATAATTTTTGTCTAAATTAAATAATCTACAACACTCGTCTCTTTTGATATTCTACTAATATGGTGTCATTTGAAAGAAAAAATAATAGTTATAATTGTGGGAAAATCCATAGAGGAAACATGATAAACCTACACCATTTTCTCAAAAAATTTGAAGAAATATTGGCCAACCCATGCCAACATATCCCATGATAATTGCATTCCATGAGACCACAAATTGTTGTTCAATCATTTTTTCGAATACTTGATGAGCATTATCTACAACACAACATTCACAATAAATTGTAGTAGAATGTGTTTTGTTCCTCATTTATGACCATTAGTTGGTTGTAGAATCTATTTTATTTATGTAATGAACCTAAATCATATTTAAGGCTCACTAACTCTATTACACAATTTTTCAATCAACTAGTTGAGAGGCAGGGCAATTTGCAAGTTGAATGAGTGAATAGATTGAGGTTTAGGTAAGATCAAGAAGGAAAGGGAAGGGTCCTGAATTTTTAGATTCCTAATAATAATTTGTTGGGTCCTTTTATGTTTCGAACATATTCTATACTAAAGTATACTACCAGACTTCTTGGAGTCCCAACATATTCCTACTAGAACACTTACAATACAGTCACCGATCAATCGATGGCTATGATATGGACTAAGGATACTTATACAACTATGTTATGGATGTAAATATCATTATTTACAGGTTTATACAGATCATGAACAACCTATAAATATTCTAAAGGCATTAATAAAACTAGTTTCTAGGACAACTCAAGGGGTTTGTCTTTTGGCCTTCCCAAACAGGTGAAGGGAGCTACGAATTCTATGTTTCAGACATTGTATTTGTAGATAAGTGTGTTAAGGATGTATCAGAATATAAATGACATAAATTCGTTAGTGTGAGGCTGATTTATGCATTAAAAGTAATATTGGTCAAAACTAGGTGCAAATCTAGACAGGGTTGAGTAAAACCAAGTAAAACTCATTCATAAAGATTCAAAATGTTATAATTGTTAACATCAAATAAAATCCATGTAAGTCGAAATCAATCTCAGTAATTGCTTATAGAGCATTATTTTAACAAGATGCATTGATACAAAGCATTGAGAAGCTACAATCAATGAAAGCTTGGATATTTGAACCCTCAGATGTATTAATGAACTGGAAAATTAAGGATTTGATAGGTCCACCTGCATCATAATCATTATTGTCTGAAATCCATTATTTCCCACTCATAACTCCAACTCCAATGCTTAGATAAGAATGGAAACTTAGCCAGAACTTCAATATTCGAATGGGAGACTCTCTAGATATGCAAGGAGACTTGAATTGGCTGGAAGATGACTTCAAGACCTGCAAAAAAGACTCCATTGATGTCTGCACCAGCTTCATGAGAAAGGATGGAACAAATTTGCTAAGGGGCACGTCACCCAAAGCTCAGTTCAGGAACGTCTCTCAACCACTAAGTAGTAAAGCTCTCATGACACAATTACAATGAACACAAGTTATGATAGTGATTTTCTATCATTTTTTATTGCATAGTTAGGATTCAAGTTCAAATTGGATTAGTAAGTGGCCCACTTCCCTTGACCAATGCAGCCTCAGGAAGGAATTAAGAACTTTATTGCTTTGTCTTCCTAGCTTTCCTGACTTGCAAATTGTCCTGCTTTTCCTCCATTGGAAAATGTGCCCTCTTGTTCTTTCTTTTCTGACTGGCATGCATTAGTCCTTTTTAGAAACTGCACTCTCTAAAATTTACTTCTTTTCTAACTAACATGCTTTTCCTGCTTTTCCAGTTTTCTTATTTTTGTTGCCACCTTGCTTTATGTTGCTTTCTCATTTTCCTCTTTTGAGTGAGAACTCATAGGTATATCGTTCTTTCCTTATGCTCCCTCATGGCATATTTTTATCATGTCCAACTCATATTTAATTTAATACAAATTAAATATTACAAAATACTAATTAACCTCTTTAATTTAATTTAACTAAAAAAAGTTATAGCGCACATTAGTTACTTAATTTAATTGCTTAGAGTACTTTGCCAATGTTATCCCATCCCTCCCCCCTTATTTATGAATTAACTTATTTTCGCTACGATCCATAGGGTTTTATGGGTCATTGGTTTCTCCCTTATGCTGACAAAATGGGTATATTACAGTCCCCCCCTCCCAAAATTTCTTGTCCTCAAGCAATTGAAAATCACATATGAGAAAGCCTTTGTACACTTTTTTTCGCACATATAATCCCAAGTTGTTGGATACACCATTAGGACTTTTACCTCCTTCTTATATGACCTCCTTGATAGGATTTCATCAGACATGTCACATCATTCACCATCAACTCATGAGTGATCATGATTGTGAGACAATCCCTGCATGTTGAGTTTCCAAAAACATGAATTGTATTTGAACCAGGCCTAAAAATCACGAAACCTTATGAATGCAATTTGAAATAGTAAATATTATGCATATGTATACTTGTATTCCCATGAGCAATATGATTTTGGGTTGTCCATAAGGATTTCTTTAACATTATGTCTCGAACACAATTTTCATGCACCTAGATATTGGAAAGAAACGTTGAACAAAAGATTGCATACTTGTTCCTTACCCAATAATGCTCCTTTACACCATTAACAATTGTTGAACCCCTTTTCATACTTCAAGGCATCCAATTATTTATATGAAATCCACTCTTGATTTCATAACATGAACCCTTTATGAGTCAAGATTGACCTTGAACTAATGTAGCAAATTTCATTTTCAAACTTTCTCTTTCTTAAGCATGTTGGCTCTTGGTCAAAACTTGTTACTTCTTCACCTCCATGGATTTGATTGATAAAGGTATTTGACATGGCTGCAAATTCTTGGAATATATTATAACCACTATCAACATTTATATGCCTTCCTTGGGAACATCCTCTTTAAGCATGCATAGGGAAGTGAACCCTTGTGGGATACTCTTCGAGATTCCTTTCTCTAGTTGGGAAGACATAGGTATTATGAAATAAAAGCACTCTCCACATGGTACATCTATCTTACCATGATCAATCATAGTATCGAAACGCAAAACATTTATCCTTCCAATTTCAGTTTGAAACAAACTGATATGCAATGATTTCTCTACCCAAGTGCATGACATAGCTTCCAACCCAAGAGATTGCTTCTGCATCATCCTACCATGAACCAAAATGTAATTAAATGGAACCAACATAATATTACCTAGGTTCTTGATATTCTCTACTCATATAAGAATGTGAATTCATAGGTGCATCAATCAATACAATGCTCTTGTATAAAAGTTCCAAGAAGGCACATCAAACATCAAGAAATGATTCTTGCAGAACATGTTCTTCCAAATGAACATGTTGATGATGATGATGGTGGAAATGAATTTTGCGGAGGTACTCAACCTTATGCATCTCATTATTCTTGAGAGGTGTCTTTGTTCCCCATAGTTCCATGTTCCATTCCTAGCTGGATTAGTTGAGATCAAGAATGATTCCTGTGTCGCAAGTGAATCTCAAATGGGGAAGTGTCTTCTACTCCCCTCTCTACACTGCCTGATGTCAAAGTAAAGAGTATTGGGAAGACTCTTAATCCTCAAAACAATAAAAACAATGATTCCATCCATCAATTAGTTTTCCCAGATAGAAAATTGATCCATTGTTCCACATCAACATACTCCTGTAAGTGAAGGGTGGTTTTCCCTCCCGGATCCCACTGATCATGCTGCAATATACTCTCATACTTTAATGCCATCAATAAAAATCTATCATTGTATGGAATTCCTGGATTCCATTTCTTTTGCATCATTCCATCCAACCTTCTTATCATTGGATTTGAAAGTGCTTGGATCGCACCTTGTGCCAGTTTTCTTCTTGCATACACGGATGTCTTCAACCTGCGACAAATGCGTGTTGGAATTTTCTTACTGGGTGATTCAAAGTATTCCATGTAGTGGCACACCCAATCCATGGAGGCATGAGGATATGATATATATTATGGATTCATAATATTTCTTTGTTTATTCTCACATGTCAAGGAAATTTCAGGTAGAATAAAAAATTCATTGCATAAGGAAAGATTTCTTTTACCTCCCAAAGTATTCCTTTCAATGCTGCCTCTATCCACCCATTCAATGGATGAAAAAGTACCTTTTTTTTTCTTTTTTTGATCCACAAAGGATATATATGATCAGGAACATCCTCGTAATTGAAAAACTCCCTTCCACATAGGAAGCTCATGGGGTCCTTCTTCCAAAGCGTGCAAAAAAAAAAATTATTTATAGTTGCAAGAAAGACTTATGCATCCTTGGGTCTCAATATCCACTATGTACTCACCTATCCAATCCATGGACAAATAAGTGTATTTTATTGCAAATATGAATGGTATGTCCTCTTGAATGTACTTCTACAACGAGACAAGTGTTTGGACAATATATTCTATGGAATCTTCTTTCATTAACACTTGTAATTCTGAACTTTTCTAATGTTCATCCTCCACATGAGATTCCTCCATCATACCCAAAACATTTCTTTACATGCAAGATGAAAGGTGTGGTACATACAACTCCTTATGAAGTATAGGTTTGCAAATTTGACTCCTGAATATCTCTTTTAGTGGTTTCCAAAGAACCATATGTAGCCTCCAATTTGCTACCAAGCCTTTCTGCTTCATCTTCCTACTTTATGAGTGCATGATGGTAAATATTAGTCATTTCAAGAAGATGATTTCTATTTGATAGCATGTTCATGTAGCTTTCCTTCATCTTGTATATTGCTTCCTCAAGAGTTTCCAAATCCCCCAAGAAAGCTTCTACTTCCAACTCTCCTCTTGAATCTCTCCATAAAAATATTGATACCAAAGCATTGGCATCAACAAAAATATCCCTGGTTTCTATGATATTTTCTTCACTCTCATTTTGTGATCCACCCAAATGGTGTGGCTCACAAAGAGGATCCTTCACAATATGGTCTTCTTCCAATGGCTGAAATCTTTGGATCTCCTCTTCATCCTTCCCATCCAGATGATTCGAACAAGTAGGCCCTTCTTCTTGGTCCTCATCAATGTTTTCATTAGAGGTGCTACCTGGTTCTTCCTCGAGAAGAGTGAAAATATTCTCCTTTGGAGGATGGTTTTTCATTGACTCTTTATTATCTAAGCAACCTGATGAAAATAATCTCTCTTGAATGATTCTCATATAGCAACTTTTGGAATCTCTATTTGAATAAAAACCAAACAATATCACAATGCTTGAATATATAGATGGATTTGATGAGTCTTCACCTTTGGTTCCTTCTTCTTCTTCTTTACTTAGAGAGGAGGAACAAATTGGTTCCTCTATGGATGGTTTTATTCTTTTGAAAGAATGCTCATCAGAATTTTTGGGACATAATCCATACTTGCAATAAATATATTCTTTGGAAGAAATGTTTGCACAAATATCCTTACCTAAAGCTAGATACTCCTAGTAGTAGCGAGGCATGTTTTCACATGCTTCTATCACCTTCGTCAAGTATTTCTTAACCATTGAACATTCAACCTTTATTATTCTCTATATGTGTGGATACAAAATTAATCATCCTCGTCTCTTGTTAGGAATCCATCAACATAGATGATTTCTTCTTCCTTATACTATCTGCAGTACTCTTCAACTGCTCATCATAGTCATCATCATACTTCTTATAGGAATCATCATCAGAGCAGGAATTGGATGCAATTTTCTTCAAATCAAGAGATTAATTTCCATAAGAGTGGAGGAGATTTATATGATACCATTATAATGAACCTAAATCATATTTAAGGCTCACTAACTTTATTACACAATTTTTCAATAAACTAGTTGTCAGGCAGGGAAATTTGCAAGCTAAATGAGTGAATAGACTAGGGTTTAAGTAAGATCAACAAGGAAAGGGAAGGGTCCTGAATGTCCAAGTTCCTAAGAAAAATATGTTGGGTTATTTTAGGTTTCTAATATCATCTAGGATGAAGTTTACTACCAATATCCTGGGAGTCCCAACATATGCCTACTATAACCCTTACAATACAATCACCAATCAACCAATGGCTATGATATAAATTAACAATAATTTTTGAACTCTGTTATGGATGTATATATCATTATTTTCAGGTTTATACATATAATAAAGATCCTCGAAATATTTTTAAGGTCACATTAGTAAAACTATTTTTTACGACAACCCAAGGGTTTGTCTTCTAGCCTTCCCAAACAGGTGAAGGGAGCTATAAATTATTTTTTTAAGACATTGTATCTATATATAAGTGTGTTAATAATGTATTAGAACATAAATGACATAAATTAATTATTGTGAGTCTTATTTATGCATTAAACAATAAGACTAGTCAAAACTAGGTACAAATCTAGACAAGGTTGAGAAAAACCATGTAAAACTCATTCATAAAGATTCATATTGTTTAAAAAATTTCAGAGCATATTTTTAACATCAAATAACAGTCATGGAAGTTGAAATCAGTCTTAGGAATGGATTATAGAGAATTCTTTTAGCAATATGCATTAATAAAAAACATTGAGAAGATACAATCAATTAAATCTTGGAGATTTGAACCCTCATATGTATTCAAGAACGAGAAAATTTAGGATATGATAGGTACACTTTAAAAACTTCCATTAATGGCTCAAATCCACTAATTCCCACTCACACCTCCAACTCTAATGCTTAGATAAGAAGGGAAACTCATCTAGAACTTGAAGGTTCGAATGGGAGACTCTCTAGATCTGCAAAGAGACTTGAATTTGTTGGAAGATGAATTCAAGACCTACAAAAAGACCCCATGGATGGATGCCCTAGATTCATGAAGAAGGATGGAACATAACTACTAAGGGGTGCATCACCTAAATCTTAGTTGAGGCACATATCTCAACCACTGAGTAGCAAAGCTCTCATGAAAAAATTACAATGACCAAAAGGTATTATAGTGATGTGTTATTATCATTTTATATCATAATTAGGATTCAAGTTCGAATTGGCTCAATAGGTGGCCCACTTCCCTTTCCCATTACGCCCTCATGAAGGAATTATGAACTTTCTTTCTTTGTCTTCCTAGCTTTCCTGACTGGACAATTGTCCTAATTTTCCTCCATTGGAAAGTGTTCCCTCTTGTTCTTTCTCATCTAATTGACATGCCTTAGTCCTTTTAAGAAAGCACGCTCTTTAAAATTTCTTGCGTTTCTAACTGACATGTTTTTCCTGCTCTTTCCGGTTTCCTATTTTTTGTTGCCACCATGCTTTATGATGCTTTCTTCTAGTTTCCTCTTTTGAGTGAAAACTCATAGGGATATCCTTCTTTCCTTAGGTGCCCTCATGCCCTCTTTTAGCACGTCCAACTCATATTTAATTGAATACAAATTAAATATTATAAAATTTCCACTAGGATCCATGAGGTTTGATGGGTCATTGGTTGCTCATTGGTGTTGACAAAATGGGGACATTACACTTTATGCCTCTGTAATGTCCTCTTCAACCAATCCGACAAACAGGAGGAGACATTAACCAACTACGAGAATGCAAATTTTTCCCCGTATCCAAATTATTGTTTCATATTATTTAAAAGACATGTGCATATGCATAATAAAAATAGACAGTGGAATAAACTCCATCCACACACACAACACATGCATAAATAAACATAATCATTAGAAGCATTAAATAAAAATATTGCACATTGAAATATAAGAGAATACATATCTTTATCCGACACAGATCCAAGAAATTATCTATGTAAGAGCAATTTTCCACCCAACCATAGGAACTCTGTCCAACATATACTCTTTCTATTAAGAGGATACCCCCAATCCAAGTTATGATGCCACTAGGGAGAATGAAACACTTATAGGATTCTCTCGCTCAACCCAAAACCCATTCTGCACTCTATGCTTAGCCAAATGTTCATACAAATATTTACATGGATCTCACTCATCTTTCACAACCTTGGATCCCACAATACCTTCCCCGCACAACACCCTTTTATGCTCAAGCATCCCCTTCACCAATCCATAGTTATATTGGGAAATCCATCTTGTTGGGTGCTTCTAGTGTGTGCATAGAAGGAGGCCAATATGATGTATGTTGTTAAAGAACCACATCTATCCTCAATTCATGGATTCTCATGCATACAAAAGCAGTATAACTCAATGGGAAATGGTTCACATCTTTTCCTACCTCTCTAGTTACCTACAACCATCAATTTTCCTTCCAAATTTGCAATGATGTCCATAAAATTGAATTTCTAGGCAATTCACAGTTCGATAGTGGTCTATAACAATAATGGAGAGCTCTACCTAATGTAGATATGCATGAAATAATGCGATAATGAGGGTTGATTCCAAGGGATATGAGATAATGATGAAAAGACAACTGACATAGATTCTAGTCACAGAAGAAAGGACTCCTTACAGTTGTAAACTAACTTCTAGCAGCTAATAGAATTGTCACAAACGTCTAGTCATCCCCATGCTTCAATAATTGCATGAAGTGACTTTTCTGACCAACCTCACACATGCATTCAATGATTGGGTTCAATAGTCAAAATGAGGTAATTGGTTCTCTTTACTCACATGGAATAATTTGGACGAGTTCTAAGATTGAACCTTGGCTACAAAGGATTTAGTTTCTCATGGCCCCCCTTTCCTCTTCCTCTCTGGTGGAATATAGCCCCTCTACTTCTTTTTACACAACCATTCTTGGACCATTTTTTTATTTATGCACATAAGATTTACATAAATTCAGAGTTAGCATGAAAATCCAACCACACGGTCCAAATAACTATATTTAAATCACACATGCATATCCATTCACTAGTTGGGCCTTGGCCTTCAGCTTCACACTAATAAGTCACATGTAGAAACTTAAATCATATGATCCCACATATCCTTATTGGGTTGGTTATTTAAACATGCTTTCTTGCAAATTCTTGTCTTTCTTCATGAAAGTATTGTTAATATTCTCATAATTATGAAGTCTTTTGTTCAAGCAAGTGGAGTTTATATTGTATAATCTATAATCTGTTACGCAAGATCAGTTTTTTTATGATTTTGAAGATTGTTTCAAAGCAAAGTCAGGCCGAGGTGAGGTAATTAAAGTAGACAAAAGAAAGAATGGCTACTGTAGAGAAACTGGTTCTGTAGCTGACGATTCCATAGCACAGGGAAAACAATCTCCTCGACCTATCCAAGAAACATGAGTTCTTTCAATATATTGCTCCAATGCTTTGACACTCTTTTGGTACCATTGCATCGTTACTGCAGGAAATTGTATCCATTCACCCAATGTTATCACCACCAACTCTAAACAATAGGTGCTTCAAATCGTGTTTGCAACACATTAACTCTTCTTCAATGCATGGCATCAGACCTTGATGCTAGAACACTTTTCCTCAATGCTCATATACCTCTATATCTGTATCTTTTTCTAAACACGACCATTTGAATATCTACAGCTTACAAGCCTTGGAGTGAATTTAGGGAAAAGTGAGTGGATTGATGCTCTCTTATGTAATTTGAACCATGATGAAGGTTGGTCATTTGTTGTTTGCTCCATTGAAAACAAGGTTCAGGAGCATGCAAGAAAGCTGCTTGAAAATCATATATGCTTCAAATCTCTATGACATTAGAGACAGTGCTCATTTTATCACTAAGTGTCACAATGGAATTGTAGCTCATAGAAATCAGAATGTTGATGAAGGCCCACTTGACCAAGTGCAGATATTTGTAAGGAAAATGTGAAACAAGCTGACTGGGAGAATTAGTGATGCATATCTATCTTACAATAGGGCCACAGGGGAGTATGCATATCATCTTATTATAGACTCATAATTCCAGCTTTAAATCCAATTTTGATATATGTGTGTTGGTAGGATAAACAAAATCCTTATGATTTCTTACAGGGCAACATGGGAGTGTAAGGATGTTCTAACCACAATGGGAGTGAAGGTCGTGAAGTGCTAGAAGGCCAAATAGAATTCCACCAGGGTGCTGAGATGGAAGTATTGTGCGCATACAAATATGGGCATTTGTTAACTCTACGTTTTCCTAGGTTGTGAGATGTGGCACAAAGGAGGTAGATGGTTTGGCAACGAAGGCGACTATTCTTCAATTTGATGAATCCCAATCCACCCAACTTCATTCTTCTGCAATATTGGTCAACTCCTCTCCTTAGCACAAGTAATGCACAACTTACCAACATCGAATTATATGCTCATCTCTTTATTTTGATCTTTTCCAGGTGTATTGTTGAGAAGGTGTTACATTTTAAAACAATTAAGTCGATCATAAGGAATATTGCAAATGTGGATGTTTGGAATTAATTCAAGAGATTTATGCATAATATGGAAGAAGCATATCTCTTCTACAATAATGCATTCGGTAGCACAAAAAATCCTTATTTGACTATAATGTAACCAATTGTATTGCCTATCTGGAGGCATAGGGGATAGAATGTAAATGTTATATAAAGAGAAAAAGTTGGATGCTCAAAAAGGACAGATAGAACATGATAGAAGAAAATAGAGAATAGAGAGTAGAGGGGAATATATATAGAAGAGAAGATGAATACATAATAGATAGATAGATTATTTACAACAATTGTATTATTTTCTTTCAATAAAATTTAGAGCTATTCATTTATGCAACTCCTGTTGATGTGAGTTTGAAGTAAATTGTTTAATATGAGTTGACTGAGTATTTTAAATAGCTGGCCTGTTGATGAATAAGGCAAGGCCTCCTTCTCCCTTGATACAATGTTATATGTGGCATGTTTAGAATAGTTTCCAAGTTTCCATTCACACTAGTGATTTGTGTTTTTTTTTCATTTTATATTTTTCAACATAACGTGTGAAGTATGAACAATTTTCAGCATAATTTAATTGATTTCTGATTTTCTCATTGATATAATATTGTAAAGTACAATTCACAAGTTTGAGATTTATGTTGGAGATCTGGCAGAGTTAAAATATTATTTTCTTCCATCGATTCCTTAAAACAGATCATTTGTATACTTGGTACAGCTTAGAACGAGTTGGTACAAGTTAGACAAAGAGGGTATAAGTTAGTGCAAGCTAGTGCAAGTTCTCTGATGAATCTTTCGTTCATAATTTCAGAAGTAGGTTGTATAGATTCTTCTCCAATCCTGCACATATGGTGTTCGTATCTCTAATTCTAGATCCTCAGGTTGACAACTAAGTGTTGATATATATGGTATACATTTAGCTCAGCACTCCTCATCTCTGGATCCATCCACTTAAGTTTCAAATCTATGAAATACACTACGAACAACTTGAATAAGCTTTGGCCTAACATCTCTAATCCCTCATTCCAATATGTATACCTTGCATTCCTAGTTATTTACCATGTTGATAATGAGGAATCCTTTTATTGTCTCCTGGGAGCACTGTAAAATTAGTATAATCAATCTAATGATGCCAAAAATTGGGACATGAATAAAATTCTCTAATTCATCTTGTCGTATAGAAACTAATCAAATCAAACTTGTTATTTTAGTTTTAGACTCCAAATTCTTTAAATTCATCACTAATATCTAGGATTTCTTGTAGAGAGTGAAAGATGTTAACTTTTTAAGTTATTGGAGATGAAACATATTTTATACTTGAATATAAATTGCATTCTTATATTTATTTACTTGATGTGGATTATGTCTTAAGTCTTTGAGAATAAGGTTAGTGAAAAATGGAGTGGAACTACCTAAAGATCAAGAACACTACAATTACCTAAATATCAAGCATGCTACCACATGGCACAATTTGACAACCATGGGATCTATAATATTAGGCTTATGGATTCTCCATCTAATCAACATAGATAATGCGATGTAGATATAAATTGGGATATTTATTCTTGCTATTTAACTGTATTAAATGACTATAATAAAACTTGCAAACTAAATTTAAATGCATAAAACAACTTCAAAGTAAACATTCACCCACATAGGAATACCATAGATATACCTTAAAAAATCTAATATTGGGAAAACCAACAAATTATGGCTTCTTTTCTTGTTTATAAATAAGAGGAAATTACATGCATGATAATAAAATATTTTCAATGCTTCAATACGAGATTTTCGAGTGTTATTACTATTTCTTTTCAATGGATAATTTTACAAGACTCAATACATGATTTCAATACTATGGATGATGGGTTTTTGAGTGTTAATTTTCCTCCTAGTATTATACAAAAACTCCAACTTGAATATGGTTTTCTTCCTCCTCACTAAGAAAAATATACTCAATTCCAACAATAAGGCTTCACTTCAGGACAAGTTTCTGGAAATCTATCTTGAAGATTCTTGCAATAGAAATCTCATATCCCAAACTTCACTTCCTTTGCAATGGATAAGGATCTAAAATTTTCATCCATTAAATATTAAAATGTTATCACGGTTGGAAATCTCTTTTATATTCAAATCTAATTCATTATGCCTACCATTATTTTCTACAACAGTCTTCTTTAGTAGTTCTCTTGAGTAGCTTCTACAATGAGTTCTTTAATAAATTTCTCCTATGGCCTCTTTAATAAAACCATTAATATGAAGTCCAAGGGACATGGGGGAAGTGTATAGTGATATCAGAACTTAGTCATGCTTCATTGTGAGACAAAATATCTCCCACAACCAAGGACTCACAATATTGCATCCATTTGGTCTTTGGGCCAATGCCCTCTTTGCTCATCTTCACTTTACATAGAAATGTCCTTGCCATAATGATTCTTCACCAATCCCTCCATGTTCTATATCCCTTAGTTTTTAGACACCGTCCTTTTAATTTCCTTACATTTGAAGGCCATTCTCATTCCTTTCCCAATTGTTTATGCTCCTTTGAAAGAGATGCAAAATGTTTTCCCTCCAAGAATTCCAAGATTTCCATTTATTTTCTAGCTACTATATACAACCATGTTTGCTCATTTTTTTTTTGGGGGGGGGGATTGATGAATATACTATTAAATTTAGTGGGAATGTGTATATGGTTGTTATATACCCTTTGTAACAATTTCACTACCAATAGACTCCACAGGATTGAGCTATGAAAACATTACATATCACTATTTCAAAATTTTGAGGGGTAAGCAAATGTATTTGTGGTTGGGATGGGTAACCACGTGTAAATATGTGCCAGGGTGGTCACACGAAGTTGGTTCCACTTTTTGGTGCCACTTAAGAAATCAGAAATGCACTTCCGAAGTGCAAATCAAGAACGCATATGCATTATTGATGGTACGTTTGGAATAACCCGAGCCCAAACACAAGGCTAAGGTTCGTGGAAATGTATCGCGTATGCGATATATCGCATATGATTTTTGTAATGTTAAATATCGCATATACGATATATCACTTATGTGATATGCAACATTTACAAAATGCATATGCGATATATCGCAAGTGCGATATGCAACATTTACAAAATGCACTTGCGATATATCGCATATGCGTTTTGTAAATGTTGCATATCGCATATGGTGGTACGAGGAACCAAAAAAACAATTTATTAGTAAAGGATACAACTTTGGTGCTTTTCTCCCTCTTTGTATTTCCATTTAAAACCATTATATATTGTGCATTTGTATTGAATAGTTGTTGAATGTTTTATTAATGTGTGATTATTACTTGAAGTGATGAAGTTAAAATTAGTAGAAGTGTCTAATGCCAATTCACCCCCGCCATCTCAACATCTATAAATATTCAAACAATTGGTGTCAAAGCATGTTTTATTCACATATTTTGACAACTAGAAGACATATCCCATAGATTACTCATGGATTTTCAATTAGTATATCCTAAAAAAGTTCCCTTTTTAAATGGAATAGATTATGTACCATGGAGCATAAGAATAGAGGCATATATGCAAGTTGTTGAGCTTGACATTTGGAGTGTAGTTGATAATGGATACACAAATCCAAAGAATCAACCAAAAGGTTCAATAAAAAATAATCTAAACAAAAACAATCCAAAGAAAATGAATGCAATTTTGAATGGCCTATCATATTGTGAGAAGAACAAAATGGGACAATCGAATTAAACTACATAGCTCTGGGAGAATATATACTATCTTTATTCAAAAGAAACTCTCTCAATAAAATGAGGTACAACCCAAAACAAATGATGAAGCCATTGAGATAAAAAGCAAAGTCTCCAAAGATAGAGAAGACTTTGAAACCGAAGAATAAGTATATCTAGAGGAAGAACTTATTAGTTCTCTATGTGAACTAAGGAAAGATGAAAGAGAAAACTAATGATTAATGGAGCAATTGCAAAAGTATCAAGATGAATATTATATTTCAAAAGAAGGGACTAAAAGATTAGTTTTGGATGTTATGAAACCAAGTCCCATAAATAACAGTCAAATAGTAGAAACATGATAAAAGAGAGTAATCCATGCCTGAATAATGAAGAACACAGATAAATAACAATCCTCTTTGAGGGAGGAACCTCATTACACAATGTAATTATGTACTCAAGACAAGACAATATGCAATGCTTACTAATATGAGAATATCCCCTTACTATATATAGGAGACATATGTGTACAATAACAACTAATAGACCCAAGCCTACATAAATAAGATGTAATACATTGCCATATAGGAGGTAAACTGTGCCACACTATAGGGGGAACTGTGCCCAATAGGGGGAAATGTTCCCAACATTTAGGTCTTAACATTGGATTGAAAGAAAAAATTGAAAAGACATAACAAACCCTGACAAATAAACTAGAGGAGAAGGAAAAAAATTGCAAGCAAGAAGATGAAATTATCTCCCTAATAAAGGAACTGAAAAAAATACATAAGAACCATGAATAATTTGAAAACACCATTGTTGGTGTAAGAAAAGTCAAATAGTAGATCTACCAAGAAAATTGATGAAGACCTAACAAGTCAACTTCAAGAGAATAAATAAATTTTTCAAAGGAAAGAGTTTGAGATCCTTTCTATATAGAAGAATATTTGGATAAGATAGTTTCCCAGTTGGAGACAAATTCAAAATTTGAGAAGAGCACCATGATTTGAGATAAAATATTCGGTTGTTAATTATCTCCACATGAAAAGCATAGTCTTTGTTTTGACAACAATCATAACACCATTGAAGAAATATTCAATTCAATTGAGGAGAAGACTAAAATCAACACAAATGCCTTTAAAATCCCTAATTGAAATGAATATACCATCATTGAATGGAAGCATAATCATCCAAGGTATGATAGAAGCAAGCACAAGAGGGATGCACTTCCCATGAGACAACATACACTTAGTTAAAAAAAA
>LPNX010107671.1:5642-33100 GCA_001517045.1 Pseudotsuga menziesii
TGACATTACCCTCCCCCTTGGAATAACACCGTCCTCGGTGTTCCATTACATATGTACAATACATATACAGTTGCACATCAAAATTTCAAAATTTACAGATCTATACCACGTTCAATCATCTACTTTGAACGTTCAAGACCAAGTCTCTCGGCTTCCATGGACTTTTCCTGCTGGTTCTCAGCTTCTTGCTAATCCCGAAGTCTAGGAACCTTGCGGCTATTGCCCTCATCATGTTCCCTCATCGGACAGTCCCGGCGTAAATGATGTCCTCCGCATCTCCAGCATCTCACTGGCTGCTTCATCTTTACCTGCTCAATTTCCTTTGAGCCTTCATGCCTGGACCGTTTCTTATCGGGTCGCTTGGACGAATGTCCCATTGCTGATCCACCTTCCTTTCCTTTGCCGATAGCTCCTAGAAGGCTTTTCACCTCCCTTTGCAAACCAATAGAGTCTTGCAAAATCTGGTGGTTCATTTCACTCTGCCTTCTCTGTATCTTGAGCATCTCCCCAAGGTTCTCTTGGTTCTTGGTAATCATTTGAAGGAGACTTCCAGCTAAGTCCAACAACTTTTGATCTGCTGCCATAATCAACGTGCACCACCTGGTTTCACTTTTCTCACCTGTGGAATGCACCATTGAAAGTCTATCAGACCAAGCATAATATAGACATCAAAATCAGTAAGTTAATTACCCAATTGGCATGACAATCCAAGTCTCATCAATGAGGCTTTCTCATTTTTCATGCCTTCCCCAACAGGCACATGAGCTCCTTCATGTCCATTCCTGGGCAGGGAATTAACTATTCCAGCATTCACAAATTTGCTTAAGCAAATACACACATTTCATTTTCAATCATACATGCATTCAACAATCTCTTGTTTTCACAATGCATAAACATTATATATATATATATAATCAAAAGGAAAGAGAGAGCAGTAAGAGTTTTTCCCCTCTTTGTTTTGTTCCATCCTGGAACTCACGCCATCGCAGTGGCTTTTCATGCTCTCAGCCTCTTTCACCTCACCGTGAATGCTGGACCAATTTCTCTTGGCCGTGACACTTAGTGTCTTCGGTCTATTCCAGACCTCTAAACCATGGAGTCTCTCCACATGGTTTGTCTCGGCTGCTAGGACTCTCCCGTTTTACTAGCACCTTTTTCATTACCGCTCATTCCGAGCTTTCCAGGACAGTCATATGTCCACATGCATCTCTATGATGCTCTTATAGTCCTCGCTTCCAGCGACACCTATATCCAAACATTGAATAGATTCACATGTTTAGTTTATTCTCATTAGTTTTCATCTCTAGAACAAGAGCTTAAGACATCATAACCAAATCATATACACATGTATATTCATAAGCAAAATAATCCAATACTTATCTGTATTGTGCTTTTCCTCGTTCGTCCACAGGATCCTGCTTCGCTTTGCAAGCCCTGGGATCGCCTATGGACTCAGATGTTAGTTCAGCACGCAGGCTTCTCCTCAACATTGAATAATTAATGCCCAGCCAGTACATAACCATGTCAACTGGGCTTGGAACTTTATCATGACCATTTCCAGGTCTAGGATCTACTACGGATCCTTAGGCATATCACAGCCCATCATACACTCATGTCAACAATGACACATACACTTATATCAACATGCACTTATACCAACATGCACTTATACCAACATACACTTATATCAACATGCACTTATATCAACAATACACTTATATCAACCATTTACCTTTACCTTTAGCCTGCCAACACAAGCAACACAAGCAATACAAGCAAACTCATCAGCATCATTGCTCTAAAACTGTAAGCACCTTTCATATCATTCACTATCAATTATTGAGACACTAGGAGTGCGTCCACTCCCCAGAGTGTAATCAATATTGAAAACCCTTTCATGACTCGACATCGGAAAAGTGTGCACTCTCTTCCGATGTGTGCCATGTAGGCCCTATGCATACTCAAGCAATCGATCATCATGGAAATAAATCAAAACATGTTCTGCATATGGAATTTAATAATTAAACATGCATATTCATAGCAAGGGTTACAGAACACTTATCCATTTTCCATCGCAGCATGCCTTTATATCTATTAAGCACCATCAAGGAACTGGGAAAAACTGAATGCTAAGCTGGTGAGCTCACTGTAGAGCTAGGAACACCTACACCAGAACTAGCCTGACTTCTATAACACCCACACACACTCCCAGCACAAGGAATCAGTCCCTTCTCTGCTACTCAGTCCCTCAGGCCCTGCATTCCCTTCTAGTGCTATCCCGGGGTTGTGGAGAAGAAAGCCATCCCTCTAGCTCTGTCTGTGTGGTTTCCAATCACCAGGTTTAAGCAAACCAAGGCCCCATTCCTGTTTCCTGTTTACGTTTCATATCCACACACGTCTCACTGACATAATCAAAACCATCTCACTCATGTTATCACCAAACATGCAGTGCAGATGAGACATTTTCAAAATGTCTAATGGAGTTTCACCCGAACCCCATTTCCACGATAAGGGAAAACCTTCCCATGAAGCTTGGCTCTTGCAGGTCATCACACATGATCTTCCTGCAGTGTGTACTCCATGTGTCCCTCCTGACACAATCTCACACAAGCCAACAGTGATTAGTAGCCGTTAGTACCTCTTAAATCCGAAATCCACAGTTCAAATTTAACAACCTGTACCAACTAATTTTCACAACCATGAGACTTCTTCTCATAAATGGTAGATTTTGGCAGTGGTTAGGGACTTACTTCTCACTGTCATGTTTGAAAGAATCTACCTGAAACATGAATTTCAACCAAACACAATCTTGTGCAAGCCAATGGTGACTATAAGTGGTCAGCATTTTCTTAAATTTGAAATTCATAACGCAAATCTAACAAGCTCTTTTACATGGTAGATTCCAGCATTGGTCAGGGTCTTACCTCTCAATGCCGTTCTCGGAATAATCTACCTGAAATATAAGCTTCAAACAACCAAACACAAGCTTATGCGAGCCAACAATGGCTAGTGGTTGTCAGCAATTTCTCAAATCCGAAATTCACAATTCGAATCCTAACAACCTATTATGCATATCGTATGGTAGATTCAGGCATTGGTCAGGACCTTACCTCTCAATGCTGTTCTTAAAATAATCTACCTGAAACACAAGCTTCAACAACCAAACACAAGCTTATGCAAGCCAATAGCGACTAGTAGTTGTCAGCAATATTTGAAATTCACAATTCAAATTTAACAAGCTCTTTCACACGGTAGATTCCAGCATTGGTCAGGACCTTACCTCTCAATGCCATTCTCAAAATAATCTACCTGAAACATGAGCTTTCATCAACCAAACACTTGGTAAGTATGCATATACTATCTCATTGCTACAACCATCACTGAAGCATTTTCAGAATTTATAAAATTCAAATACTTCAAAGGTTAGTCACATCAGTGTTCTCAAAGCTCATTTACTTCATGCAATCATTATCATGCTAACATTGCAAGGTATAGTCATATCATTCATGCAATTAAATGAAGGTTTAGATACCCTTACTTCACATGCGTATCATTCATACCACCTTGCTCTTCAATAGAGCATTTCTGGCAGCCAATTGATCATGACTATCCTGCATTCATAGCAGCCTTCGAAACAGTTCCAGAATTATCAGTAATTCACCATTTCAGCCATTAGTTCTTCATAATATCACATGCATTCATCTCAATGCATTCATGCCATGCATCACAACATTGCACCTACACTTATGCAATCAGTCATTTACACCCTTCATATGCATACATTCAATGTATAACAACAAGATTCATAAATTCTTCTTAATGCATGTCCATTCAACGCTACCTTGCATTGATTCAGGAATACTATGCATTCAATCATACCATGGCCTAACCATGACTACCTCATATAGGATGCATGATTATAATTAATGTCATCAACATACATATATGCATGATACCTTTCTACATTCCAGTAATCACATGGTATGAGGTCTCTTACCTGGACCGATCCATGGAATTTGTCATAAGCAAACTCTTACCTGCATGGGTCATACTTACACCCTTACCATGACCACTTTGATTGGTCCTTGCAGGAGATTTGCAGAATTTGCTCACCAACTATTGTCATGGACTTGTTGCCTTATCCCTTCTCCGTAGGGTTGCTGGTCTCATTCCTCAGCATCGGCAACATATTCATCCGGGTCCATGTCATCGTTGGTTTGTCCACTAATGCCAACATCAAAACAATGATTATCATTAGTGTTTCATTATGCATATATATATATATTCCAATAGTCTTACCAACATGTAATACCCTATGCATGCAATGCATATCCTTATGCATTTCAAGCATAAACTCCAGAAATGAAGTTATAATCAGTAAGATAGGGCCTTAAGGAAAACTTCCCTTTTCAATCCTTTCATCCTTGCATGGAATTCCTTTTCCACATAGCAGCTGATTGACTTCATAGTCCTTGCTGCCCCTGGGCATGCAACTGTCCAGATTTGTCCATTTGATAACAACGGCCATCATTAGCACTTTGCTGCTCCATGCTTAGATTCTGGTCACTTATTCTCATTCCTTGCTGGATAAGCTTTCCAACGCCTATTCACACGCGTCATTCCGACCTCGGATGTGGAAACCACACCCCTTCTAAGAATGAAGACTTTCAGCAAACCTTTGCATTTTACACACAGCTGCATTTTGGCCGAGAATGTTAACTTCAGCCACCACACTTCCATTGCCTCATTCATCTTTTATGAATTCTAGATTCGACTAAAGTGCCCCAAACATAGAGTCTTCTTCTCTCAAGAGCGACTGTCTCAGAGGGACGACGGGGGTCAAGGGGGCTTGCCCCCCTTTTTTTTTTTTTTGTAAATCATTGATTTCGCGCAATCTGGCGCATTAGCCCGCTGCCATTTTTCCCCTTTTCAGCCCCTGAAAATTCTCTGAAAACAGCTCAAAATTTCACTGAGAAACAATTGAAATCGGCTCCAGGAACCATTGTTCCTTCCGCCGTATCAGCTCCCACTTTGATCTCCCAGCCGCAACGTCGGCTCCCACTTCGATCCCCCAGCCGCAACGTCGGCTCCTCGGAAACTCTCAGCCTTCTGCAACAGCGGCTCTCCGGGTGTTCCAACCCTTCCGCAACTGCGGCTCCCCGGAAGCTTCTACCTTCCACAACGGCGGCCATCTGCAGCCTTTCTAATCGGAAGCCCAAGCGATTCGCCATCCGCAACGGCGGGCGAGAGACTTCGCCAATCCGTCCGCAACGACGAACTCCCACTTCGCCAACTCTTCCGATCGGCGCTTTCAACAACTGAATGTCGGACGTCGGACCAATCTCATAACGTCGGACGTCGGACCATTCTCTCTTCCGCTTCCTCCAACACTTAGCCAAATTTTTGATCTCCCTTTGGCGTCGGTGGTCAGACGACTCTTGGATCGGACGCGGGATTGCTCCACCACCCGCAACGGAGGACGGAAGACTTTAGAAATCCTTCCGCAACGGCGGAAGTTCACTTCCTTCAACGGCCAGACCGTTCCTTACTTAGCCGAAATTTCGGAATTTTTCTGTGGCGTCGGCGATCAGATGGATCTTCAAACTCTCCGCGGCGTCGGCGATCGGGCGGATCTTCGAACTCTCCGTGGCGTCGGCGATCAGACGGTTCTCGAATCGGACGCAAGATCACTCCGCCACCCGCAACGGTCGGAGGGGAAAATCGTTGTCTCACCCGCAACGACGGAGGTTAACTCCGTGAACCCTTCCGCAACAGTCGGACGGAAACTTCACCCACTCGTCCGCAACGGTGGACGTTGACTTTGTCAGTCCCTCCGCAACGGCGGAATTCCACTTCCTTTAGTGGTCCGACCGCTCAAAACTTAGATCGAAAATTTTCTTCAAAGTTTTACCCTTCGTCGGAGATCGGCTCCATTGCTACGTCGGCGGTCTAACCCTTTTGCCAGCCGCAATGGCGGACTGTTAAATGCCAAATCCTTCCGCCACAGCAGAAGTCCTTCTACTATACCCTCCGATGACCCAACTGTTCAAGCACTTGGCCGATTTTCTGAATTTGTTGCTGCTCTGCTGAACAGAGAAGGTAATTCTACCTTCTGTCACTGCATATTCTTGGCCCATAGAGGCCCATTGTTGCAACCATGGTGCTCTGATACCATATTGTCACGTCCCCGTCCCTCAACCGGTGAAGAGGACGCGACGAGCACATTGAATACAACCGGGCAACAGCCCCATGAACATAAACAGAAAATCAAATGCTGGAATTAAACAATTACAAGCATACACAGATGCATTTATCTTTAATCATACAGCAGAAGCACATACACTCAGTCCATCACCCAGCATTCATCAAGTTCATTATAGTTCATTTAACACCAATATAAATTACAGAGATGCAGTAAACAGTGGCACTTATCTATTGATGAAGAATTTCACCCGCAACCAGCTACGTCGCTGCAACGTTCCACCCAACCATAGGCTAGCTTGCTCATCAATCTCTCAGCAACGCTGCCACCCCCGAGCTGGGCATGATTCCTTCGGAATAAGGGTCAATTGCAGGCCTATACATAGCCAAGGAGACATAAACAGCAAACCAATACCGCTGGGTTTCACAGGATTTCAACAGACAAGCCAAGCCAGCACAGTCAGAATACCAACCATTACACTCAGGCAATTACTTAGCTGTCACAGCTTAAACAGGGAAAACGAATTCTGAGTCATTCTTGGCCCTATCGTGGCCAAAATGACTCTCATTCGAATTTACAACAGCTCCAGACGTAACAGTAAAGACATTCACAACATGGGGAAAACTACAGCCCCGAATTTATGAGTGTACACAACTTACAGCCGGGTAAAACGGCCCAAATAGCCTCTGAGACAGCCAAAAACGTGAATGGCCCTTCACAGTCAGTCGTGGATGCAAGAGAACGGCTCTCAGCTCACTATGCACGCCCCAAACAGAACAATTCCTGTGCGTGGGTAAACAATCCGACCCAGCAAGGAAAAGAACAGACAATGGAGGCCCTGCGTGAGGAAAAACGGCTCCATTTTTGCCCGCGGATGCACCACTAACAGGAAGGACACGAATTTGCAGTTCGTGGGTGCTCAGCAACTCGTGGGGGAGAGGAAGAAAACCTGCGTGAGACCCAAAAACGCCCAGAGCTTGTGCGTGAGGAGCCAACAGACCAAAAATCGTGGTGAGAGTGGGAGCTGACCAGGGAAGAGTGCGTGAGGGAGAAGAATGGGAAGACATGGGTGGAGTGGGCAATTGGGTAAGGCTGACAGCCTCCCACAACCACCACCACTTCAGCAATAAATACCCTCAGCCATAACTCCTCAACCACCAGCTGAGCATTAAAGAGGTTGACAAGGTTGGATGAGGCAAAAGGTGACAAACAACAAAGGTGGCAAAACCACAAGGTAATAAAACATGGGTTTTTCCCCCATAACCAAGGTTTGACATCCCCCACCCCTTATCCTTTGGAACCATGCCCTTTTCATTCAACGTTTCACTACCGTAGCTAGTTGTGGTTTAATTTAATTGATGTGCGGGTTTACATGATGCTGAATTATAATGTGCCTTATAGCACGAGATGCCACCGGCAATTATCCCCATTGCCGAAACATACACAACAAAATCGATGGTGGGGCTTTTGCCTTGAGCTCCTCACCACGATTAATTACAATATATGCATCATGCAAACGGGGTCGAAACCAGGGACATGACACTTCACATAGTCAAACTTTCTCAATTGCCTTAAAACTCAAAAAAAGCAGGCAATAAAGCAGAAAAAACAGACATGTGCTAGGAAGGCCAGGAATAAAGTAGATTTGATTCCAAGTGGTTTCCCAAGTGCTCCATGACTCAAATTTAGCAAGTTTGACCACTTTGGATGTGTGGAGGACAACTTGCATAAGGTGGAATATGGAAACTAGGCAAATAAGACAAAAAATGGATTAATTAATGTCTAAGGTAGCTAATTATGGGTTCATTATTCTAACATATTCTATAAGCAAAAGTTCCCCACTTTGTTCTAAATGTAGTTTTAAGTCTGTCCTCTTCAGCTACTAATACTTGATTATAGCCAGAGTATCCATATAATAATGAAAATAACTCAGAACCTGAAACCATCTACAATATTTGTTCCATGGGTGGGACTGGATAGTTATCTTTATCCAAAGCATGATTTAGGTTTTTGAAATCTACACATAGTCTAATTTATCTGGATTTCTTCCTCACTGGCACCAAATTCGAAACCCATTCTAAGTGTCTAAATTTGAATATAATTTTGGCATCTAATAATTTTTTCACTTCACTCTGAATTAAAGGCTCCAGTTTTGGATGCATTTTTCTCAAAGGCTGTTGATAAGGCTTGACTCCAGATCTAATAGGGATGACATGTTGTATAATGTTGGAGTAGGGTCTCGCAGCTACAGGAAAATCTGTTGTTTTGGAACGAGCAAGTCAAAGGTAACAGTACTTGAGCGACCGAGAGGAGAAATCTCAACCCCTGCACTTAAGGCAGCAGCGAAGACAGGAGGGCTCAGCTACCCTCATAAAGTAAAAGGAGCAATGAGGCCGAGGTATTGAAGATGATGGACAGAAAAGGAAGTGGCACCAGTACCCACGGTCAGCGCTGAGAAGCATGGAAGATTGCAAGAAGCTGTGGTGTGATGGAAAGTGGCAGTTCAAGTACAGATAGACTGACTATCATAGTTAGGGTTTTGGGTTACTATTTGGAGAGGCCCACAGTGTTGTAATGGTGAGACCTTTGGGCCGCCTATAAAGGGATGTATTTTGTATTGTAAAAGGTTAGCTATTCAGCTAGTCGAACAGTCTGTTAGCTATTCAGACATTTAGCTAGTCAGTCAATGATCTGTTAGCTCATAGATCTTTTGTATTATAGAAGAGTCGATCTCTGGTTCTGTTATTCAGTCTGTCGTATCTTACTGTAACTAGTAGCTGACTCCTAGAGTATGTATGTAACAATCCGTAGGGATTGAGAGAGAAAGAGAGAGAGGAAGAGTATATTGTAAGAGAAGCAATATAAGAAGACAAGAGATCTAAGAGAGAAGGGCTCCCGGTGGTGTGCGCGGAGTTACCCAGAAGATCTCAGCTGCATATGAGTTTGCAGTTACTCTCCCAAGTTATAATATACAAACTAGTTCCCTTGGACGTAGCTTCTACCCTGGAAGTGAACCACGTAAAATCAGTGTGTTATGTGACTGCTTCATGTGATTGTGCTTTACTTAGTTGCTATCTGTTATCTGTTACATGAATGCCGTATATCAGTTAGTAAATGTTTGTATGTTCTCATTCAGTTACAGCATTATAGAAGGTTAAAGGCGAGTTTAAATGTATCAAGAGTCTGCTTATGAGTTTATCAGTGCTTGTTTCACACAGTAATAGTCACTCTGTAAAGTGCTTCCCGCATACTCATTCGGTAAGTTGAGTATAGTGATGTGAGTGTGTTGAACGGTGACGTTTGTGTAAGGTTCTTTAACACCCTGTTGGAGGTTAGCTGAGCTATTCCTCCCAGTGGGAAACCCTTTGGACCTTGAGAGTCACATCGGGTCGTACTATAGGAGATATCACATTGACAGAAGGCGATATCGCATCAACAGAGGAGCTGCGGTGCGAGATATCACAGATGGTGAGAAACGCGGAAGGGAGAGTTTGCGCATCGTCCTAGTCACTGTAATGTGATAGGAGTCCTCCCCCTATCAGAGTCCGCGAGGAAGGGAGAACTGCGACTCGCAGAAAGATCTCGTTGGTTAAGAAGAGCCGTGAGGCACCATGATGCTACAGAACCTGGTTAAGGACAATTGAGTCTTTAGCCAACCCATCTGAGATCACTTCAGGTGAGACTTCAGGCCACTCTATGGTCTATTGCTGAAAGGGCCAGTGAGTTAGGGGTGTTGTTGGTACATTATAAGTAAACCTGGGTCTGCCCATAGTAACCAACAAATGGTTCCGTTGTGGGTTTTGAACAAACTGACGAGCTAATGTTCTGTTGGCATCTTACTAAAGAAGAACTTAACCACTGGGTTGAGTCTTAGGAGAAAGAATTTCAGTGAAAAAGAAAACAAGAGTCCTAGACTGAGTACAGAGGACTGGTTACAAAAACACATCTTCACTGATATACATACGATATTTTTTGCGACCTATGCAAATGAGCTGTATGACTGGTTATCAAAGTTAACTGATCAGAACATATTCAAGAAGAAAAGGAACATTGTTTGGACACCAGAGCTGATTCAAACTGTGAAAAGCATTGATAATCCCATCTTGCGAGCAGTGGACTTCTGGCTTGCGAGTGTGCTAGAAGGCTTCATCACAGAGTTTGCAGTCGAACAGAGAAAAAGCTTCAGCGAAGCCGAGCGGTACTTCTTCAAAGGATATTGTGGTAAGTACCTAAACTCTTTAAATTTGTTCATTAAGATGCTATTACATGAAAAAGGAGTACTCAATGTATATTCAGATGTATAAGTTCAGTACATGTAATGTCACAAGAGTTTGAGAGTGATTTTGATGAACTTGGACGTACATGTAGTGGAAAGAAATATAAAGTAGATTTCAGATCTTCTGTCTTTGAAAACAGTTTAGACAATACTATAGAACAGAGTCAGAGTAGTACAGAAAGAACGGAAGGGGGTATCCCTTACCACCCTTACACCCCACAGAAATCAACCGGGACTTAGAATAATCCTGTAGGAAATCCATCTAGTAGCTCACATACAGTACATACTACCACTACATCACCTACATATACACCATCGAGTGGTAGTCACATAGAAAATCAGCATCCACCACGTAGAAATAGAATGGGGGATGATATGAAGTTACCTACCTTTAAGGGTACAGGGGCAGAAGACCCAGAGCAGCATTGGTTGCTATGTGAAGCCATGTGGACCATTAAAGGGCTCCAAGATGATAATATTAAACTTGTATAGTTGGTCACCACACTCAGGAAGTGAGCCTTAACATGGTATATGAAGTATACCTCAGCGATACCCAAAACGCTCGTAGAGGTCAGGACCACCATGATCAAAGAATTTAAGAAACCGAAGTCTGAGTCACAGTGCATTACAGAGCTCAAAGACATTAAACAGTCACCTACAGATTCAATATGGGACTTTAATCAGAAATTCAAAGCTCTCATAGACCAAGTTAGCTTTGAGTTTGCGCTGGAGAAACACAAGGAATGGTTCATTGCAGCACTGCTCCCACACATCAGACTTCCATTAATGCAACAGAGACTCCATATGCAGGATGAAGCGTTGGAGATGGCAATGAAACTAGAGGCATCACCTCTAGCTGAGACCAGTACAGGTATGACAAACCTGCAGAACCAGTTAGCTAATCTCACCTTACAGATGCATGAGATTAAGAAAGGAAAAGAGATTGCACAAGAAATATGTTGTATAAAGTGTAAAGCACAAGGCCATACTAAATATAAATGTCCAGTATTTGTTGAATATCTAGCAAGTGGGGCTCCTAACCCCTTAGCACAGACACAAGGGCCGTGGTGTGAACTATGCAGAACAAGAGGACATCTACCTCAGCAATGCCCTTTACTTTAGAAGTATGTACACCTAAGAACTTATACTGTAACTTTTGTAAGTCCATAGGACATGATGAACATAATTGTAGAGCTTATGATCTCATGGTTGAGAGAAAACATGACTTATATAGAGTCCAATCAGAGACACCAGGTCCAGCAGTAGGACCACAGCATGAACCGGCTCATGTTGTCCATGGAGGAGGATTCAAAGGATAAGGCCATGGAGGAGGCTTTGGCCGTGGTGAAGGATTTTGTCGTGGTCATGGACTGATCACTTGTTACAACTGCGGAGTTTTAGGACATTATGCTAGGGATTTCCAGAGCCCTACTACCACATGTAACTATTGCAAATCTTACGATCACGCTATAGAAGAATGTCCTACCTTGATAGCCAATATCAGGGAACCTAAGCCTCTGTACACTAGAACATCTAGCTTATCGCTGCTGAGAAGAAAGAGCAAGAACCAAGAGTCAACATTGTGACTCGCAGTGGTGCTTCTACTAGTCCGACATCGCAGGATGCAGAAAAGAACACAGGTCCGGAGTGGGTGCGCAAAGACACTACTAAATCAACACCACTCGACCTGCAGAAGAATAAAGAAACATTTCAGGAAGCTAAAACTTTCTTTAATGACCTTACGCAATCAGGATCGCAAGTACAGCCGTCTACAAGAGTACTGCAGCAAACACTATGTGGCATTATCCCTGTATAGATATCGCATGCTACCACATTGGGAAGGTGCGACAAGGATGAGTCGATAGGAAGTGTAAAATCCTTCCTGCGGAGTTGCTTAAAACTTGTGAGAAATGAGAAAGCTATCGGAGAGCTTCAACACATCATAGATCAGTGTCATCCATCTTCTTCCATGAGTAGTGTGCAACGTGCTGTTCATAATATTATGGGACATACAAGAACAAGAAGAGAGATGCGACTCACAGCACAAGTTGGAGAATTCGAAATGGATGAGGTAATCCTAGATTTAGGATCAGAGGTAAATGTTCTGACTATGCAAACATGGGAACAGATGGGTACCCCTAAGTTAGCTAGATCACCTATCCATCTGAGACTAGCCAATCAGCAGTGGGTATCGCCACTGGGTCGATTACCGCAGGTGCCAGTTGACATTGACGGAGTTCACAGCTTTGCGGAATTTGAAGTTATAGAAATCATTGGCGATAGTAGACCGTACCCAGTGCTACTAGGTATTGATTGGGAAATTGGTAACATGGTTGTTATCGATTTAAAGAAGAGACATATGACCTTCGAGGACAATCAGATTTGGGTCATCGTACCGTTGGATCCTTTTCAGGGTCCCAGATATATTGAACCTATCTGAGCAGAGGATGAGGAGGATGAGGCACGTAATATGGAGAGCCTCTATCAGATGATAGCCAATCAGAGCGACTACATCAATCCAACCATAGAAGGGAACATTAGTTGGCGATGCGACAGCTCATGCGCATCAGAATCAGATGTTGGCCTAGAGAACTGGTAGAATAGACTTTACGAAGTCTCAGCTCATAGATGTGCGTTTATGACTAAGTCACTGTGATGGATTGGTGTAGAGATTAAGGATACTCCATCGTTTGATGGCTTAGCAGACGTCAACGACTTTTTAGAGCAGTTTGAACAGGAAATTCCTCAGGAGAAGAGGATGTCAGTCATTGACCTTGCAGTAAGAGCCACACCTGCAAGATGGTGGCATGCACATAAAGAACATATCGCATGATGGGATGACTTCAAGAGATTGATGGTGATCAGGTTTTCTAATGACAAGGAGTATCTACACTAGAGGTACATAAGAGAAAGTGACCCCAGGTCACATATTAAAATGTGTGAACAGAATTGGTCGGACATTCCAGAGGATGAATGGGTTCACCTATTCATTCACACTTTATACCAAATTCCAAAGAGCTGTTACACTGAGACCAAGTTGCACAGAGGAACCATTACATGACCACTTATGATAGACAGCTTTGAACTCACTTTCGCTTTTGAATCTGAGTATCCAAGTATTGATAAGGCTCTAGACATCATAAAGAATAAGATATTTGAGGACTATACCCTATCAGTACATACTCAACCCGAGTGGGCCATCTAGTTATAAGATGCGCTCGAGTGTTATAACTTCGCAGCAGAAACCAGAGGATGAGGATGAGGATCCTCACAGCATCAACATTCCGGAGTCAGAAGGGACTCGCGATGTTGATGGACCGAAGATATAGATTCCATCTATCACCAACCCCATCAAGATTAAAAAGATCAATATTGGCACAGACACAGAATCAAAGTTTGCCTCTATTGGAGACTATTGGGATGATGAAACGGTAGCACACATTGCAGATCTATTACATGACTATTAGGACTTATTCCCCACTAAGTTCACAAAAATGAAGGGAATAGTAGGAGATCTGGGAGTAATGAGGATACCATTGAAAGAGGATGCTAGGCCATCCAAACAACGTCCATACAGATTAAATCCGTAGTATATAGAAAAAGTTAAGGATGAGATCGATAAGATGCTAGCAGCAGGCATCATTGAGCCCATAGAAGAAAGCGAATGGGTTAGTCCCATGGTCATGCAAGAAAATAAAACCAAAGGAGAAATTAGAATTTGGGTCGATCTACGTAAACTCAACAATGCATCACTTCATGACCCGTTCCCGACACCGTTTACTGATGAAGTGTTAGATAATGTGGGAGGACAGGAGGTATACTCCTTCACTGATGGATTTTTAGGCTATCACTAGATCAGAATCCATCTAGAAGATCGATATAAGACCACTTTTGCGACAGAATAGGGCTCATTCCAGTATACGGTAATGCCCTTTGGTCTTAAAAATGCACCAGCTATCTTTTCAAGAGTAGTAGTTGCTGTATTTAAAGAATACATCCATAAATTCCTAGAGGTTTATTTTGATGACTGGATTGTATTTGGATTAATTGACAAGCACATAGGAGATTTAAGACTGATGCTAGAGAAATGTAGGTAGTACCAGATTTCTCTGAACTTGAAAAAATGTATATTTTGTGCGCCATTTGGTATTTTGTTGGGTCACATTGTTTGCAGACAAGGCTTGATGGTAGATCCTGCAAAGATTGCCATCATTGTAAATCTTCCAGCACCCAACTCAGTCAAGCAATTAAGGACAGTACTTGGTCACACCAGGTACTATAGAAAATTCATCAAGGGTTATGCAAAGATCACAACACTGATGGAAAAGCTGTTAAAGAAAGACGCCAAATTCCTATGGAATGAGGAATGCCAGAAAAGTCTAGACACTCTCAAAGAAAACATGGTTACAGCACCCATCTTAGTATTTCCATACTAGACCAAGCCATTTCATGTACATGTGGATGCATCTAGCATCGCATTAGGGATCGTCTTAACCCAGCCAGGAGAAGGGGGTATCGATCATCCTATCGCATACTCAAGCAGAAATCTATCCACTGCAGAAAAGAACTACACCACTACAGAGAGAGAAGGTTTAGCTATGGTGTATGCTCTACAGAATTTTAGGCACTACCTGTTGGGTGCCTCATTCAAGATTTTTACTGACCATTCCGATTTAAAGTACTTGGTCAATAAGCCAGTGTTAGGGGGAAGAATCTGTAGATGGTTACTCCTTTTTTAGGAGTATGATTTTGAAATCATTTTAAAACTAGGAAGATTAAATGCTAGACCTGATCATCTGTCGCAGATAGACTCAGGAGAAGAACCAAGTAACCTAGAGGACAATTTGCCAGATGCGCAATTGTTTGCTATTCAGATCGCAGATGAGTACTACGCTGATATCATTCACTTTCTCACCACAGGATGGGCACCTATTGAGTTTACTAACCATCAAAAGAAACAACTAGTTGTTAAAGCAGCAGACTTCACATTGATCGCAGGGCACTTATAAAATTTAGGTCCAGATGAAGTCCTGCACAGATGCATTATGCCGCATGAGAAAGAGGCCATTATCAGAGAAGCACACTCAGGTGTCGCAGGAGGTCATTTCGCAGGAAAGTCGACTGCTCAGAAAATCTTAGCTGCAGGATTATGGTGGCCTACTTTACACAAAGATACTAAGGAGTTTTGCAGATGCTACGATATCTGCCAGAGGGTAGGAAAACCTTCACGAAGAGATGAAATGCCGCTACAACCACAGATTATGCTGCACGCATTTGAAAAATGGGCTATAGATTTTGTGGGTCCTATCAACCCACCAGGAAAACGAACTGGTGCGAGATACATCATCACAGCAACAGAATACCTCACCAGATGGGCAGAGGCCAAAGCAGTAAGGAATTGTGATGCTGCTATAGCTGCACAGTTCATTTTTGAAAGCATCATCAGTAGATTTGGATGTCCAGTAATTTTGATGAGCGATCAAGGAACACATTTTTTGAATCGCACTATTTAAGCCTTGACAGAGGAATTTCGGATACAGCACCATAAGAGCACTCCCTACCACCCACAAGCTAATGGTACGGTGGAGGCCTTTAACAAAATTCTAGAAATTGCTCTTACTAAGATCTGTAACAGCCAAAGAAATGATTGGGACCTCAGGGTTAACGCTGTAATATGGGTTTATAGGACTACATGCAAGAAACTTACAGGGCACACACCTTTAATCTTGGTGTATGGACAAGAGGCTGTTATGCCTATGAATATATTATTCCCAGTTTAAGAGTTTCTCAAATTACCGGGATGGCTGATACAGACATGATGAATGAAATACTAGTGTAGCTGCTTGCCTTAGAGGAAGATAGATTCATCGCAGGATTCCATCAGAAAGTGCAGAAGGAACGAGAAAAATCTTGGCATGACAGGCACATTAAGAGTAGGACTTTTTGGAAAGGAGACCTAGTGCTCCTTTATTACAGTAAGTTTATTAAGTTTCCAATAAAGTTCAAGATGCATTGGTTGGGGCCATATCAGATTTAGTAAGTTATAAGGAGGTGTCGTTCAGCTCAGCAAAATGAACGGGGAGCTTCTTCCCACGTTGATTAATGGTAACAGGCTCAAGCTCTATAGTGATAGCCACCCCACCTCTCAGGCCTAACTCAAACAGTGTATGAAAGTGTAGATGCCCAGTGTAGTTGAAAGGAGGCATCGCACCGGGAATTAGTCTACACTGGCAGATATTCTAAGTACAAGGAATCACATGAGGACGGTTCATTTTGCGCAAGTCATAGGATGCTTGCGAGGCCAAAAAATAAAAAAATAAAAATTTTGGAGTAAGTTGTTTTGCGTAGGTGATGCGGTGAGGCATCGCAGTAAGGTGATGTTTCCCCGTGCCACGTAGCTAGTGTTGAAAAAGGACAGAGGGCCAGTCACTTCTCCCTATGATAAGCAGTTAATCCGGATATGATAGGTATCCGTTGCCCTAGATTTGGCAACAGTATAATGATATTTCCTGATTTGGTAAAATCTTCGACGAGACTGGTGCCTGCACACACGTTTCGAGGGAAATTTGATCGGATTTCAGCAATTAATGAGGATTGAAATGACGGGTGTTGTCTTGTCCATGCAATTAACACTGCCAATGGGTCTAGTCTACAGGACCATTGAGTCACAGAGTATCACCTTTGTTATAAATATAAAGATCATCCATACGGAAGGGTTACTTTGGAAATTTCAGAGAGCTATAGAGCAAGTTGCAGAGTTTTCCTTGTGCAGAGATACCCCAGTTACAGAGTGCTAGTTTTCCCCAATTTCCCAGCCATTGCCCATCTAGAGTATTGCACCGAGTGGGTTCTGTCCGAGGAGGAACCTTTAGAAGACATTGTGAGACGATTCCAGAGTGGTGGCCTCCAGTCTGCTATGACGACGCCGCCCAAGGTTGTGAAATTAGGTGCATCACAGGTCAGACAGCTGCCAAGGATGAGGAGTCAAGAGTAGGATGTAGAAGCTGTCATCAAATTCTTTGCTGCAGAGAAGCAGAAAGATGAGAAGATCACTAAAGATAAGAAAGTCGAACAGAAAAATGCCGAGAAGAAATATCCAACCAGGAAGAAAGTAAAAATGAGAAAAAGAAGGCAACAATAGAAGGAAGATGACCTATCTCATCAGCTAAGAGAAGAACAAGAGGTTCCAAAGGTCAATAATGAAAATATGCAGAACACAAGCAGCATGAATACCGGGAGCAATTTGCTAAGAAGAAAAGTGAAAGGCAAAACAAACCGAACAAGCAAAACTTCAAGATGTAGACAAAGGCTTGTTCTCGGAATGGAATTCCTGGTTTGTATACCTTTCGCATAAGAAGTCTCCAGACTGAATGAAATGTTTGAGAAGGCTGGAAGATATAGATTTATATTTCCTTTGTGATACAAGTTCTAACCCAGATAGAGAGGAAAAGATATCTGTGGAAGGCTTCTCAAGAGCTTAAGATCCTTCAAAGAGTTGCTGACCCAAGAAAAAAAACCTATAGGAAACTTTGGAGTATATCAGGTCTCGCAAGCGATGAGAGCGAGAGCACGACAATAAGGGAAGGAAAGCTAAGAGAGATTGACGAACTAAGTTTACAGAAGATTCAAGCATCAGTAAAGCTATGCTTGAAACGGCACAAGAGTGTGTCGAAGCTATGGAGAAAGAAATCGCAGGACTTCGATAGAGATTTACAAGGACTTCGCAGGAAGCCAAGGAGAAGATACAACAAGAGAAACCAGTTGTTAGTGGCTCAGGGGAGAGCCACAAGTAAGTGTTACAGGACTGTTGGAGTAGGGTCCCGCAGCTACAGGAAAAGTTGCTGTTTTGGAACGAGTAAGTCAAAGGTAACAGTACCTGAGTGGCCGAGAGGAGAAAGCTCATCCACTGCACTTAAGGCAGTGGTGAAGACATGAGGGCTCAGCTACCCTCATAAAGGAAATGGAGCAATGAGGGTGAGGTATTGAAGATGAAGGACAGAAAAGGAAGTGGCGCCAGTACCCACGGTCAGCGCCAGGAAGCGTGGAAGACTGCAGGAAGCTATGGTGTGATGGAAAGTGGCAGTTTGAGTACAGATAGACCGACTGTCATAGTTAGGGTTTTGGGTTACTGTTGGGAGAGGCCCATAGTGTTGCAATGGTGAGACCTTCGGGCCTCCTATAAAGGGATGTATTTTTTATTGTAAAAGGTTAGCTATTCAGCTAGTCGGATAGTCTGTTAGCTATTCAGACATTTAGCTAGTCAGTCAATGATCTGTTAGCTCATAGATCTTTTGTATTATAGAAGATCCAAGCTCTGGTTCTATTATTCAGTCTGTAGTATCTTACTATAACCAGTAGCTGACTCCTAGAGTATGTATGTAGCAATCCGCAGGCATTGAGAGAGAGAGAGAGAGAGAGAGAGGAAGAGTATATAGTAAGAGAATCAATATAAGAAGAGAAGAGATCTAAGAGAGAAGGGCTCCCAATGGTGTGCGCGGAGTTACCCAGAAGATCTTAGCTGCATATGAGGTTGCAGCAGAACTGTGTTTACTCTCCCAAGTTATAATATATAAACCAGTTCCCGTGGACGTAGCTTCTACCCTGGAAGTGAACCACGTAAAATCAGTGTGTTATGTGACTACTTCATGTGATTGTGCTTTACTTAGTTGCTATCTGTTATCTGTTACATGAATGCCGTATATCAGTTAGTAAATTTCTGTATGTTCTCATTCAGTTACAGCATTATAGAAGGTTAAAGGCAAGTTTAAATTTATCAAGAGTTTGCTTATGAGTTTATCAGTGCTTGTTTCACACAGTAATAGTCACTCTGTTAAGTGCTTCCCGCATACTTATTCAGTAAGTTAAGTATAGAAATGTGAGTGTGTTGAACCATGAAGTTCATGTAAGGTTGTTTAACACCCTGTTGGAGGTTAGCTGAGCTATTCCTCCCAGTGGGAAACCCTTTGGACCTTGAGAGTCGCATTGGGCCCTACTATAGGAGATATCACATTGACAGAAGGCGATATCGCACCGACAGAGGAGCTGCGGTGTGAGATATCTCAGATGGTGAGAAACGTGGAAGGGAGAGTTTGTGCATCGTCCTAGTCATTACGATGCAATAGGAGTCCTCCCCCTATCAGAGTCCGCAAGGAAGGGAGAACTACGACTCGCAGAAAGATCCCACTGGTTAAGAAGAGCTGCGAGGCACCAAGATGCTAGAGAACCTGGTTAAGGACACATGAGTCTTTATCCAACCCATCTAAGATCACTTCGGGTGAGACTTCAGGCCGCTCTGCGGTCTGTTGCCGAAAGGGCCAGTGAGTTAGGGGTGTTGTTGGTACATTATAAGTAAACCCGGGCCTTCCCATAGTAACCAACATATAATCTTCGTGTCATATGTCTTAAGCTCTTCATATGTCTAGGAAAACACATCTTTGTACTGTTTGAACAAACTAACGAACTTATTTCTTTCACTGGGAGAGCAACACTTTCCCAAATTTACATATTTGGGTTCAACTTTAGTTCCTAAATTTATCAACTCAAATTGTAAAGATGAGCTATGAGTCTTGACATTTGTTGGTCTTCTGAACTTGTTGTCTAAATCAAACATCTTCTCTAAGGTCTTCACCCCTTTAGGAATAAATTTGTTGAATTTTAACTCAGCTTGGTGTTCTTCATCATCGATAATTGCCCCTTTGAAAGTCTCATCATTCGTCAAACATTCCAGGATTTGTTGATCATCATAAAAAATCGGTAAATTGGTGACCATGTCTAGAACCGAAGGCCTAAAGAGCAATTCAATAGAACATCTATTATTAGAAGGTACAAGCCTCACAGCTGAGGTGGCTAACAAGTCAGCTGATGTATTTGTTAGTCTAGGAATGGATACAATATTAAATGCATAAAATGTTTAAGCAAATCCCACAATTCATTATCGTAAGCTTTTAAATGAGGTGAAATGCAGTGTATCTGATTTTGAATTTGCTTTACAATTATTTCATAATCCCCATACACTTTCAGATTTTCTACTTTTAATTCAATTGCTTTTCTTAGTCCTTGAACTAATGCTTCATATTCGGTTGTATTATTGGTACATTCAAACTCTAATCTACATGAAAGAAAATGTTTATTTTTCTTTGGATAAATCAGGACACAGCCAGCTCCTGATCCTTCAATGTTTTAGATCCATAAAAAAAAAGTGTCCAAAAAATATCTACTTCTACTGTACTTTGAATCAAAAACTACATCTAAAACTAAGTCTACTATTTTACAATTAATCTCATCACCCCATGAAAATCAAAGGAGATCGGGCTGGGTGTCTGGTGTACCGCTGGCTTCTTCTTCTTGGTAGTTTCCCGGTTCTAGTTCAATGAAGTAGTTACCCAATACAGAATTCATTGCTTCATTCTTACCTTCCAATTGAGTAAGATTGTGCTTCATGTGGGGCTCTCTTAATACTTTTATTTGATTGGGACTTCCCTTATAAGGCAACCACAAATGTGATGAATCTGATGAAAAATATCCATTTAGCTTTGTTGACCAATCCTGACTCAAAACAAGTTTATAAGCTTTAGGTATGTCTGCTACTACAATATCGATGAACTGACATACCTTTTCATTTGAAGATAATTGAATCAGAACATCCTCCATTTCCCCAATTACCTTCACAGTTGTTCTGTCTAATTGAACAACCTATCAGGTAGATGGTTTAGGTTGTCCATTTATCTTCTTGCAGACTCAAAGTGGCATAACATTGATTGATGCCCCTGAGTCTACTAACTAGTTGTGCATGTTATGGTTGAAAATTTCAAAAGTTAGGAGAAATGGTGGGGTTTTGTATTTAGACTTACCTCCCACACTTGCTTCACCAATTTCTTCTTCTCCAGGTTGGTTGTCAGTGGGAAGCTTTTCCTTTGGTACCTCAAGTGATTTTAACAATTTTTATTTCTGCTGAGGCACGTTACACATTTCAAATAACGAAATATTTTCCTTAGCCCTTTTAATATCTTCCACAATATTATACTCCATCTTATGTTCTTTGAGATTCATTTTTACATTATCAATCTTTTCTTCAACAAGCTTAACATGCATGTTGATTTTCTTTGGATTTTGACTCGTAATGGTGAATTCATGTATTTTATCAGTTGTGGTGCTCTTCTGAATTTTCTTTACATTCTCTTGAAGTTTCTTAATTTTTGGAAGTATCGAATTGTCTTTATTTAACAAACCTTGACTCCTTGTTGTCACATTTGTTTCTGATGTTTCTTCTTGTTTCAGTGAACCTTCCTCATCTGTATCAAAAAGTGAGACATGGTCCCATAAAACTAAAGCATCCTCTTCTTGTTTTTCTATGGGTTGATTATCTTTTTCTTCCTGCTCATCATCTTCTGTTAGTTTAGAGTCCAATAGTTGATTCATTACTAATGTCATCAAATTGATCCATTGAGGGCAATGTTTTTCAGAATGAGGCTTCTAATGAAAGGTGCAAAAATTATCCATACCTACCTCAGTTAAATTCATTGATGCGGGACTGTGTGGAGGAGGTTTAGATTGATTGTTGTCTTCTCTCCTTTTATAGTAAGGATTGTATGCTTTATGAGCCTCCTTTTATTTTTCCAAATCTATCACTCTATTAGATAGTTTTTGCATCATTTTCAACATTCCTTCAAAGTCATGTGATTGCTCATCCTTAGGCTTAGTCAGTAATAAAGCTTTCTTGCCAAAAATAATTTCTCCCAACTGCTTAGGATAATCTTCTATGCTCTCTTTTTCAGCTTCTACTCTCTCAGCTTCTTCATAAGTTTCTGACAATGTAGGATTGACTGACATCTTGGAAAACATGGCCAATTCAGGCCCTAGAGCAGAAGTATAGTATTCAATCAGAACTTTATCAGAGGGCTTATCAGCTGCATAATTTTTTTTAAGATAAGCAACAAACCTTTGAGTGAAACTATGCACTTTTCTTTTCTTTCTTTCTTTAAAGTGCATAACCCTTTCATTAGAGTTACATGAGTTATTTGGATTACATATTTACTTCTGAATATTGTTTCAAACGTGTCCCAGTCTGTGATTGATTTTGCAGGAAGAGCAAAATACCATGAGGCTGCTGCTCCTTTCAGGGTATGTGGAAACAATCTACAGACTACATCTTCATGTTCTCTAGCTCGTAGTCCTTCTATAGCCAAGTAAAAGTTTTGCAAATTATCATCTACTAAAATATTTTCACTTGGGTCAAACTTAGGCAACATTTTCTCAAAAGCTTGAGGCAAATCATGCAAAGGAGGTGCCAGGTTTAAAGGTGACCTATCCCTCCAAGAAGGTGGTGGATTTGGTGGGTTGGGTGGCTGATTTGTGTTTACATTTTCCATGATTTTAAGTGGAGAGTGAGGTGGTGAATGAACAGGGGTATGAACAGGTGAACAATAAGGTGTATCTGGGTCCAGCTAATTCAGAGGTTGAACAACTTCCTGTAAGGTTGTTTCTACCATCTCTTCAAGATCTTCAACCAACATTGCGTCTTCCAATATAGGGTGGTCTTTCTTTCGATATTCTCTTTTGGGTAAGATAGGAATAATTGGTAATCCTCCAATCTTCTTTGCATATGCCCTAGTAAATCTTCTCAAATCATTGACTACTTCGTTATCGACAGAATACAGATGCTCTTTACCCTTTTCTTCTAGAGTTGGATTGGGAAACAAACTGCTCTCAGAACTGTTACTTATGGAATAATCTCGAGAAAATGGGTTTCCTTGGCCATCCATGCACTGGCGGTCCTCCTTCTCGCACCAAAAACTATTGAGTCCTAGAAAATTGCAGGTAACAATAGTTAGGGATTATCCCCAGTAAATGTTCCCAACTAGCCCGTTACTGTTTGGTATGGGGAATCCGTCTAGTTTACAGTCTGGATACCATAGGTCAAGTAACAAAATACAAGGTTTTACCAGTTACGGCCCGGTCCACCGTATATATTTTTAGTTTTTTGAATTTAATTATGATGTGCAAGTGCCTATCTAAGAATGCAGATTGATAGATAATACGAGGAGCAGTCACAATGTGATGCGCAGATTCTTACCTCTCATCTTAACTCTCTCGCATCTAAATCACACATAGGAAGAAATTAAAACTAACTATCTAACCTGTCCCTAGGGAGCAATATTATCATTTATCAATGAGTATTGTATTTATGCGCATGCATTAAGAAAAATCATAGATAATTGTTACTTATTTCAAAACACATGAACATTAATAGATAAATGAACAACAAGATAGCTTATTGTTTATGAAAAGCCTTCATTACTCATAGTGGAAATTTCATAGAATAAACTAGAGTGCATTCATAACAAGAACATAGGTTCAAAGAGTTAGAACGGTCTCACAGTTAATGGACACAAAGCTGAAAACGAAATAGTTCACATTTAACAAATCCATAGCACAACATTTGAAATATTCCACCAAGCTTTCTCCAACAGGAAACTTGTAATTCTTTATTGCAAAAGGAAATAGTTCTTCTTACAACATACTCTCACCAATCTATTTAGGAAAAAGTCCCTCTCTACATCTAACTCTCCTATACTTATACAAAACAGCAAAACCTTTGGGCTGCCCCTTGTGACCTTTGGGCTCCCCCCCCCAACCATTAATTCTCACAATTTTGTCCTTTAGTGAGTGTCATACAATACGTTACATTAAATTACAATTTAATAACACTTTTTATAAAGAGGGCCCCGCTTTATTATCGGTGAAATTTTCTCAAGCCTGGGCCTCTGTTGCTATTGATTATGCTCAATAATCCATTGGTCCCTTTTTAGATCCTATTGAGCTTAGACCTCCACTTTCTTCTTCTTTTCTCTATCTTTGCTTCTTCATTCTTCAACCACTTTCTTCCTTGCTTACTCCCTTTTAGACATATCCTCTTTGTAGTAGCAATCATTCTATCATAAACACAGCGTGTTCTTAGACCACTAGCGTTTGAAAAAATAACACAAACTGTATCGAAACATAAATCCTGTAAAATGAACTATCAACAATATTAATGCATGAAAAGAAAAATGATAATACAAAGAAAATCCTGCAAGTTCATATCTTGAAATCTACTAAAATCACAAGCTCGAAAAATAGACTCTTTATCTCAATCCAAGCAGCATCTGGACCAACTCGAAATCCTCATCCAGGAAACATCTGGACTAACTTGAAAGTTAGAACCGGTTCTTGGTTCCAAGCATCCACAGCAAATCGTATTGTCATGCCATCCCGAACTTCCTAGAAGCTATGCTTCTAGACCAACCCCCTATTTTCCTATGTCGCTTTCCATATACTAGACCCCAACAGGTTTTCTCCATAACGAACCAAGGATTGCTTGGGCCAGAGAGGGGCATATTTTAGGTGCCAAAGTTTGGCCCATGGTTCCTCATCATAATTGATCCACCTCCATCAAATTTTGGCGCTCATCACCTTGTTACTATCGAGAGGGTCTCATAGCCCAAGGCCCACCACTGCCTTAGGGGTGCATATGGTTTTCCAATGCACCAATGGACATTTCCTATGTCCTTTTGAGCCCCCCCATAGGAAATCTCATTGAATATTTTGAATTTGTTTGATAACCGATTTCGGGGCGGCCAGCACCGAGAAGAGATATAATTGCATAGCCTGTAGAACTGATTTCACGAGGATGAGTCTACTCAGAAAATTAAGGGTTCTTAAGGTCCAAAGGATGATCTTCTATTTGATTTTATCCAACAATTCCTTCCATGAGATTTTTCTAATAGTCGATTCAGCTATCTATGCTCCCAAATATTTTGATGAAAGTTTTCCTTCTGAAAACTCTAGGATTCTGAGGATTTTCCTTTTGGTAATTTTTGGGGTATTGAAGATGTATGTCTGAGACTTGTCCTTGTTTATCTATAAGCCACTAGCTTCCAGGAATGTGTTCAAACTATATTTAATGCCCCTAGCCTCTTAGACCGAGGAAGGACCCATGAGCATATTATCAGCCACAAACTGTTGATGAGTTTGGGGATCCATCCCTGCAATGAGGGATAAGCCTTGGATCTTGTTCTCAATTCTTCTGTCTTTAAGCAACCTTCCTAGTTTTTCCATCGCTATGATGAAGAGGAAGGGTGAGAGGGTGTCCCCCTGCCTTATTCCTCTGGAAGCATTGAAGGGGGTCAAAGGGGATCCATTGACCAAGATTGAGAAGAAGGCCAATGAGACCATATTCGTGACCCAGTTGGTCCAATCATCCAAGAAACCAAAAGCTCTAAGAATTCCTGCCAAAAAGTTCCAATTCAATTTGCCATATGCTTTTGAGAGATCCAGCTTTAGGAGCATACCTGGAGTCTTTGTGGTTTTGAGCGAGTGAATCGCTTCATGGACCAATATAATGCCATCCAAGATCTGCCTTCCTTCCACAAACCCGTCCTGTTTCAGTGAGATGATGGGGGGAAGTAGGGGATGCAGACGATTGGCCATAACCTTAGAGATGATTTTGTAGATGACATTACTGTTACGGAGAGAAATTCCTATGGCTTGGGGTACCACAACAGACAGCTAGACTCCAGAAATCAATCTTTCCCAATATGCAATAGAAATAAAATGTCTAACACTAAAGGATCGAACCTCGTACCTTATTCCGGACGGTTGAAGTAGATCCCCGTTGAGCTTTCCAATCTTCAGCTTGAATTGATATAATACTTCCTCAACAATAAGTAAACAATACAAGCATACTATATTTCATGGTGTTAGATCTATTCTAGCATATATAATCAATAATGTAAAAGCATTTGACATATTCCAATGGATACAATATTCATTCAAAAACACATTACTGGACAGGAAAAGATATTTCTATTAATATAAATTAGAGATTACAAGTGACAACCTCTGACGGCACGTCTGCGAACCGGAGAAACTGAATCTCCCACTTGGGCCTCCACCACCTCAATCCTCCATCACTCAGATAGCAAGCTCACAAGCAAAAGGCAAGCTTGGGAAGAACACAATAGTGCTCCAAGGGACAAAGGGATGTAGACTCAAGTATAAGTTCTGGCAACAATGGACTATAGTTTCGTTACTCTCAATTCTCTCTTATGCTTTCAATGTCTCAAGGGGTTCCTTATATAGATTTTCAAAGGGATACTGAAAGGTCAAATCTGTGAGATCTCAAGGCATATGGAAGGCCAGGAGTCATATGAGTCAGATCCAAGTCAAGGAACACTCCAAAAGGATTTGGATTATTCATACATCCCGATGTACGTGACTATAGGGGGAATATCCGCATATGTATGCGGTTATCGGGGGAAAAGTCATGTATATAAATTTTCTTATGTTTTTAGGGATGATCAAGGACACATCAAAAGACAAAAAGTGGTCCATAGGGGTTAATGAGTCTGCAGCAAGACAGGGGAAGGCCATACAATGTGTGATTCACCTAGTGTGGTGAAATCCGCTATAACAGATGCCCCCTAATGTATGAGATCAGAGGGGTTATACGATGGCCGAAATAAATTATAAGTCCATCCCCGAAGTGAAGTGATGAAGGTACCCAAATGGAAGACCAGCCACCCAATTAGCATAATACCATAATACAACTCTGCATATAACTACAAATACATATAGCAGTCCCAGATACATAAGAGTACAATGGCCATGAATAGGCATGAAACATGATAACCCATATGTGGTCATCGCCACGTACAATATACATAGATCAGAATCTCCATGATGAAGATATACAAAGGACCATGATCTCCACAAAGGCTGAAGATATACAATAGATCAAGATCTCCATAGTGGCTGGAAATGTCTGACATGTACTGGAACAAGTCACGAGAGCTGAAATCTCATGAACACTGGCACGATCAAGGAAGTAGCATATAATGTATGCCACCAATATGGAAGGTCTTCTACACACACCGCTACGAGTACATGTCCTACTATGCGAATAGAGGTGTCGAGGTCGAACATAGTAGTCCATCGTCTGAT